>JARYGA010007673.1:0-28812 GCA_030545235.1 Helianthus tuberosus | reverse complement strand
AAAACGACTATCCCTATCCGAAACAATGGAGAGTGGAACTCCATGTAAGGATACAACTTCATCTACATACAATTTTGCCAACCTTTCCATACTAAAGGTTTCTTTCATTGGTAGAAAGTGAGCTGATTTGGTTAATCGATCCACAATTACCCAAATCGCATCATTACCTTTTCTGGTTTTGGGTAACTTAGTAACAAAATCCATTGTTATAAGTTCCCATTTCCATACAGGCATTTCTAATTGTTGTAGTAGACCCGAGGGTTTCTGATGTTCTGCCTTAACTTGTGAACAAGTGAGACATTTAGAAACATATCGTGCTATATCCTTTTTCATTCCTATCCACCAGAAGTTCTTTCTTAAATCTTGGTACATCTTATTGTTTCCTGGGTGCATAGTATACCTAGATTTATGAGCTTCTTCTAAAATCTTAGGTCTTAAGTCTCCCTGCTTAGGTACCCAAATTCTACTTTTGTGGAATCTCCAAATTCCATCTGCTCCTTGTTCTAATTCCTTTATTCGTCCTTTCATTCCTTCAGCATCATCCTTGATTGCTGTAGTTTGAACATTTTTCAATTGTTCCATTAAATCTATTTGTAGATTTAATCTGAGAGCACGAACCCTTCGTTGTTTCTCATAATACTTACGACTTAAGGCATCTGCAACTACATTTGCCTTTCCTTCGTGATACTTAATATCACAATCGTAGTCACTTAGAATTTCCATCCATCTCCTTTGCCTCATGTTTAACTCTTTTTGCCCAAATATATATCTTAAACTTTTATGATCTGTATAAACAGTAAATTTACTTCCATACAGATAATGTCTCCAAATCTTAAGGGCAAAAATTACGGCTCCTAATTCTAAATCATGAGTCGTATAGTTTTCTTCGTGCTTTTTCAATTGCCTTGAAGCATATGCAATCACCTTTTTGCGTTGCATAAGCACACATCCATATCCTAGTTTTGAAGCATCACAATATACCTCAAAATCTTCAGTTCCTTCTGGTAAGGCTAAGATTGGTGCATTTGTTAATTTCTGCTTTAATATTCTAAAGGCTTCTTCTTGCTTTGGTCCCCATTCAAACTTAACTGCTTTACAGGTTAGCTTAGTTAATGGAACAGCTATCTTGGAAAAATCCTTAATAAACCGTCTATAGTACCCAGCTAAACCTATAAAACTTCTAATTTCCATTGCTGTTTGTGGAACCTTCCATTTGGTATTTGCCTCTATCTTAGCAGGATCTACGTGAATACCTTCGTGATTCACCATGTGTCCTAAGAATTGCACTTCTTGCAACCAAAATTCACACTTCGAGAATTTGGCATAAAGCTTTTCTTTTCTTAACAAAGTTAAGAGTGCATGAAGGTGTTCACAATGCTCTGTCTGACTTTTGGAATAAATTAGTATATCGTCTATGAAGACAATTACAAATTTATCCAAATATGGTTTACATATCCTATTCATCATGTCCATGAATGCAGCAGGTGCATTTGTTAACCCAAAGGGCATGACTGTAAACTCGTAATGACCATACCTAGTTCTGAAAGCAGTTTTAGGTATGTCTTCTTCTTGTACCTTCAATTGATGATATCCGGAGCGTAAATCTATCTTAGAAAAATATCTAGCCCCCTGAAGTTGATCAAACAGATCATCAATCCTAGGTAATGGGTATCGATTCTTAATTGTAACCTTATTTAATTCTCTATAATCAATACACATTCTCATTGAACCATCCTTCTTCTTTACAAACAATACTGGCGCTCCCCAAGGGGATGAGCTAGGTTGTATGAATCCTTTACTTAGTAATTCATCTAATTGTGTTTTTAGTTCTAACATTTCTGTGGGTGCTAACCGATAAGGTGCCTTGGCTATCGGTGTAGTTCCTGGAATTAGATGAATCCTAAATTCTACTTCCTTATCTGGGGGTAATCCTGGTAACTCTTCTGGAAATACATCCGGATATTCTGAGACTACTGGTATTTCCTTAAGATCTTTACCCTTAGTACTAATGATTACTGAAATCATATATACTATTCCTTGTTTTCGTTCATAATTAGCAACTTTCATTACTGATATGAACTTCATGGGCTTACGTGGTTTATCTCCTGTAATCGTAATTACTTCTCCGGTGGGTGATTGAATTTCTATGGAATTCTGATCACACAAAATTCGAGCATGGTTGGTTACTAACCAATCCATTCCTAATACAACATCAAATTCAGCTAACTTCATTGGCAATAAGTTTGCAGAGAATTTATGTCCTAAAAGTTCTATATTTTCTTCCTGCAAAACTTTATCTATTTTAACTAAATTTCCGTCTGCCGTTTCAACTGTAAAAATCTGCCTAATATTGGTTAAAGGTAAATGAAGAGCTTGACAGAATGAAGTATTTATAAAACTTTGGTTTGCACCAGAGTCAAATAATACTTTTGCGTATACGTTGTGAACTAAGAACGTACCCGCTATCACATCTGGGATGAGTTCTGCTTCTTGAGTGGTCAGCTGAAATGCCCTGGCATTCTTCTTAATAGTTCCGTCGGTCGCCTTGGTTTTGTTGTCTGCTGGTTTGCCCACTTTAGGACATTCTGTTTTGAAATGTCCTGCCTCTCCACAATTGTAACAAATTATGGATTTCTTCCTGCAATTTTCTTCACGATGCCCTACAGTTTTGCAAAAATTGCAATATACTTTGCATTTTACAAAATGTTTCTTTTTGCAATTTTGACAGAACGGCAAAGTTGAAGATTGCCTTGTTCCTCTTCTCTTGAAGCTGTTATTATTACCCGTACGAAATCCTTGGGTAATTTTCTGAGCCAGTTCCTTCTTTCTGTTTTCATCTTGTGTGCGTACCAGTTCATCGGTTAGGGTATTAGCTAATTCCACAGCATCGTCAATAGTGCGAGGTCTCGCAACTTTAACGATATTGCGGATTTCACTAATCAGTCCCCAAATGTAGCGAGAAATGAGTACCGGTTCTGGCAAAGCCAGTGTTGGTACCACTCTAGCATATTCAAAGAATGTCGAAGTATAAGCGCGACAATCTACACCCATCATCCGATGATTTAGGAACTTATTTGTCATCTGTTCCTTTTCATACTCGGGACAAAATTTTCTTTCTACAAGACCCTTAAATTCTTCCCAAGTCATGGCATAAGCTATTATTCTTCCTTTTGATTGTAACACAGTGTTCCACCATTCGAGTGCTCATTCCTTGAAGAGATTTGATACGTACATGACCTGATCATCTTTAGCACATTTACTTATTGCAATGACTGCTTCGGTTTTCTCTAACCAACGCAGTGATGCAGTTGCTCCTTCATTGCCTGCAAATTCAGTGGGTTTACAAGCAAGGAATTCTTTGAAAGTACAACCAGGCGTTGCAGTTTTCATTTTCTTTGGTAATGGAGCTTGATGTGGTTCCCCATTATGATTAACATGATCATTGCCTCCGTTTACACTATTACTGATGTTATCTTCAGAAATACGTTTACTAGGAACGATTTGTTGCGGTTCGATTGGATTCTTTACAGCAGCAACGATGGCTGGAATAGCATTGGCTATCCCTTGAGCAACAACATTTTCGATATCTTGTCTAATCATATATTGATCTCTTGGATGTTGCTCAGACTGATTAACCTCATTTACTGGTTCATTACCAATGTTTGCCATCTGATAATTAATTTTATATAAATAATTAGTATAGATACAAATATAATAAAACAATTTGCACATAATCACATTAACATGTATAACCAAAAATTATCGATTTCACGAGTTTCATTTCTATATATTATATTATGCCTCGTACACACGATTATCATACAACGTTTTATTGTTAAGTTATTATACATACTGGTTATTATGATTATTTATTAACAAATATTCCTGCAAACTCCCATTATCTGGTCAGTTAATTTCTTAAAAACGACGCTCCCTTTCGTCATACTTCCAAGTAACTCTTTCTCCAACATCCCTAATCCTATTTCCTGCATCAATTAACTCTTCGCCCCAAAGACGAAGTTCAGCCAGATTCTCCGGGCTCATAGTTGGGTATAGTGGAGGTTCTGGGTCAACTTGTGGGAAACATGTATCAGGGTTGCTTAAAAGATTTTGATATTGCCAATCAGTTGTCCACCATTCATTTAATTCTACTGGTAGTGGTTGAGGTTGGACAATAGGATCTGGAATAGCAGGTTCCAGATTGATTGGAATTGGAACTTCTAGTGGATAGCTGAAAAGATCTTCTTCAGTAAATATAAGGTTTGGATTAGCTGGTTCAAGGTTTCCATCGGCAGGTCCGATGAGGTCACTCATTACTAGTTTATGATCTAAAACTTCCCAGGGAGTCATTTTCTGTTTCTGTCTAGAACTTTCTCCGATTTCTCTTTCAGTTTGCTTAAAACTCTTTTCAGCTTCTATTTCTACTTGATTAACATTTTCTTCAATTTCTACCCCTTTTCCTTTGTCTTTTGGTTCCTCAGTTGTAGTAACCTTTCTTGTTGCTGGCTTTTTCCTTCGCACACGCCTCCAGCCCACAAATCTGCTTCTTTTCTTGGGTTTAGGTTTTGCCAGTGGTTTGGATTGAAATTCCATGGGTTCTTCTTTATCAGCGAAGTAACCGGTGAATTCCTTGGAAACTTCTATCTTAACGGGATAGAGGTTAAGATTTTCTAAACCTTCAAATATCTCATTCATGCTGTTTAACATATATGCAAAATACATACCAAATGTTAAAATAAAATAACAAAATTTTATAGATAACCCGTAAATATTTTTGCATACATAAAACAACTGACAAGTAAATTATACTACGATTTACTGTAAACTTATTTATTTACTAAATAAGGTTTCTGGAAAAAGTGCTAAAACTTTTGAGTATTTAGAGATATGCATTTTCTGCTACTGTGGCTAGCATATAAAGATCTGTCCATTTCTCATCTAATTTGTCCTCCCAAGGTGATTTACGGACTAAGTCCTGGGTTTCTTGTTTAACTTTCTTCTCTCGGTTTTTCCTTATTTCCTCCTGACTTTTCCTAATAATCAAATTTCTCTTATTAGGAGAAAGTGGTTTCTCGTAATGTGCCTTTCTCACAAATATTCCTTCTTCAGGAATTACATAAGGTTTTGTTTGGGATGAACTTCCCTTCTCGTTGGATGACCTATCTAGTTTAAGATAGATGTTTGACAGCTTTTGTTTACCCATACTGTAATTAACAAATAATCAGTTAATAAAACACATAGTCACATACTTGGCAATCAGTAAAATTAAGTATTTCTAAATAATTAATAGGCTTAGATCAGTGGCTCTGATACCACCTTATTTCTGTCACGGCCCCCGACCCGGTTTGACCCGTTTCAGGAGCCGCGGGACAGAAATCCCGTGGTATTTAATTAACAGCGGAAGTTTCTTCAGGATCTTTTTAAAACTGAAATATTTCCCGATTATTTTATTTCACAACTCGGGATAAAACCCGGTAATTTACAATCTTGAGATTTCACAAAGAAATCTTTTATTTTACAAAACATGTTTCCTTATTTTATACTGAGCCACTTCCTTAAGCTGATAGTGCTTCACAGCACTTTTCCTGGATCACAACAGATCACCTGAAACATGTTTGAAAAAGGTTTTGTCAGCGGGAAATACTGAGTGAATCATTTTATTTAAATAAAATGACCTGTTTGTTATAATTTACAGTATTAAGAGCGATTACAATGTCTCTATCTTTTGAATTAACTGACCCAGTTGTCACTTGACCGGACTTGTGACTGTGGACATATCACTTTGATGAAACAATGGTTAACCGGGTAGGTTAACTCACTGGTCTCGTCAAGAGGGTTAATCCCTTCTTTCCGAGGATCGCCGGCTGGATCGTCTGGTTGTGGGTTTCCTGCACAAGGAAACAAACCGTGACTCGCAACAAGGAGGATGGGGTGGGGGGTGCTCCTTGTTACCACTCTCCGGCGTGAGAATCAGTAGTTTGCTTGGGAAGCAAAGTGTGATAGTAGTAGTATTGAGAGAGTTGAGAAGAGATACCTCAAACCTGGTTTGGGGTCAGTATTTATAGCCGAGGAGTGGAGGAGGGTAGTTGAGTAGCTAGCCTGACATCGCACAGCTATTTGTAGGTGTGTCAGACCTATCGGACATTGTGGTGATGCCACGTCCTGCTGTGGTGTCAGACTGTTGTATACACGTGGGCCGGTAGGCGACCGTTCCCAGTGCCACTTGCACTGTGGTGTCAGACCCACTTGCCTTGTAGGCAGGATGCGGTGCCAAGCCGCATCGCTGCTTGCGGTCCTTGATGTTGTTCCCGCGTTGGTTGTTCCATCCATGATTTACGCGGGATGCGGTGTTATGCCGCATTGCCTGCTGAGTGACTGTTACTGTTATCCAGATCCCTTGTTGTGACGAAAATGTTCATAGGATGCGGTGCGGGGCCGCATCACTACGTGTAACATTAGTTTCCGTCCTTAAGGTAAGTCTTCTCATCACTGGACAGATTGGACCGCTGTGTCCGCATGTGCCCACGCGGACGCAGGTGAATTTATTGCTGTTGGAGGTTTTTGATGAGGGTAATGGTCCTTCGCGGTCGTGCTGACGCGAGATCTGAGACCATACCCCTTCAAGTCCCCCCAGTCTAGTGTTCCTTCCGTATGCAAGTTGCATATGGGAGGGATACTGGACTATGTTGTCTTGAAGGTTAAGTATGGGCCATGCAGATGGCTCCTTCTTTTAGTAAGTAGTAGGCCTTTCGAGTGGATTGTTTCTTCCTTTGAGAAGGGTGTCTGGTGAGCAAGTTCCGTCTGATGCGGAATTCTCAGCCAAGGACTTGACTCTTAGTCTACCTTTTCTTGGTGTCATCAGCCACCTGTTGGTGTTTCGAACCAACCTTTGAGACGGTGACTGAAGGTGTTAGCAGGGTTCGAACCAACCTTTGAGATCGTGACTGAAGATGTACGTCTTCGTCAGTCTAGTTGTAACCTCTGCGTCAGCTAGTGCAAAGTTGTGAGTACTTTGCTCAAGCTCTATGTTTAGCAACTGGACATGCAATGATGAACCCTGTTTTGTGGGGTATTCATGTTCTCCAGTTGAGTTTTCTAGTAACCGCACGTCCTCTGCGGTTTATCTCTCAAGTAACCGCACGTCCTCTGAGGCTTAGCTCTCTAGTAACCACACGTTCTTTGCGGTTACCTCGTTGCCGTACCTTGTTGGACATGTTCGTTTGAGGAACGTGGGGTAGTTGCGCCATTGTTGGCCGTGTTTGGTCGAACAATGTGAATCTGGACTATGGGCAGATAAACATGGTCATAGGCAGGGTTGTGCCCACCATTGTTTATTTTATGCGGTCCATAGGTGGGTAACTAGTCATAAGCAGACTTGTTACCACTGTTCTGGAGCTACTTTCCTTCACGCTTTTGTGGAAGGTAGCTTTTCTATAAGTGGTGTTACCGGAGGAGATCACCTTGGATACTTGGGAAGTTGGTTGAAACTCTTCCGCATTCGTTTTGTAACCACTTTCCTTAATGCTTAGTTGAAAAGCAGTTTTCCTTGAAGTAGCTTTGCTCCTCCGCATGGTGCTTTAGTTGTGGCTCTTCCGTAGCTACCGTTCGCATAGTTGCGGTTTGTAGTAACTACTCACGAGTGGTTGCGGTTTGCAGCAAAGAACTCGCTTCTAGAAGTCTTGTAGCCTGGACGTAGCTCTTGAAGGTTCAGGAGACAGGGTTGCTGATGTGCGGTTGCTCAGCATACTTGTCCTTTTCCTTAAGGAGAAGCGGTTTGCGTTCCCTCCGTGGTTGTGAACCAGAAATGAGGGTTTTGAAGCTTGAAGAAGCTTACATGGAGTGCGGTTTACCGCATCCTGAGAAGCGGTTTTCGCAGTCCAAAAAACCATGATGTTTCTGAGTATCTGACACACCTGTGCGGGTTGGTGTGTGTCCTCTCCGCATATTCCACGTGTGCGCGTGGGTATGTGCGGTTATTGCTTATACCCCCTTATATAATTTAAAGATATATATTTTTTCCTTTTTTGAGGGGTATGTAAAAAACGACATGCGGTATGGGTTATGGTGCGGTAAACCAGAGAAACCGCATGCCGCTTAAGTTTGGATAATGTTTGTCGCTTTTGTTTTGTCTACGTGGCTGATGGCACGTGTGGGTTGTTGAAAGTTGGTAGAATTCTGACATGTGATGTTCTGAAAGGACGTTTGCATTGACCGAGGTCATAACTGCACTGTAGCAAGTAGTGTAAAGGTCAAATCTGTCAGGCGCGTGGGCCGCCACGCGCGCGTGATAACCGTCAGCTGAAAAGTCGCTGAACACGTGGCGAAACGTAAGTGGCCCTTTTTTGAACTTTGTAAGTCGGTTACTCCACCGCATTTATTGCGATGAGTATATAAGGGGAAACCGTTTGGGTTCCCCTCACTTTGTTCAAAATTTGAAAAAATTCTCCGGTGAAAAGGGGTGTGCTTTCTTCGTCTTCTCCGGTGAATCTGTCTTCTTTCCGACAACTTTCTGAGTTTTCTGAGTTTTTGTGTAACTCGATACTTCTCTTCTTCATATTTCTGATGGCTGAACCATCTAACCCACATAATGTGGAGGGTGAAAACCCTGAAACCTCTTCTCCGGTGGCCGGGGAAGAAGAAGATGATGGTGGTAGTGTTCCTGGTGGTGGCTTGCCACCTTTGAAGTGGTCGAAAGCGTCGTTCGACCAACTGATGATCAGTACACAAATGTCCTCCGAGTTTGGGGCTGTTCATCCCCAAGACGGTGACACCGGTGCTTGTGCTCCAGCCGGTCACGTGACCCTGTGGGCCGATTCTTTCATCGATGGTAATCTTCGTTTACCATTGACCGTTTTTGTTGCTGATTTGTTAGAGTATTACAAGGTCCATATCTCCCAAATGAGTCCTTTTGGGTTTATTCGGATTAGGCACTTTGAATCAACTTTTCGTGCCCTTGGTTTGCCGGTTACCATTGACAATTTCCGGGGATTTTATCAGTTGACGGTGAACACAGGCTTCTTCTCTTTCCGAGAACGGTACGGAAGTACTAAGTTGATGACCCCTCCTAAGGGTATTACAAAGTGGAAGAGCAAGTTCTTCTATGTTAAAGTTGCCGCGGTCGTTCTCAACATGACTTTGCGGAATGTTAATGAGCTTATCCCTGCGGAGGACATTGCCATTCCTAATGCGGAGTGGTTCCCACGGTTGAAGACTATAGAGCATAGGCTGTTGAAGAACACCGAGTTGTGGATGCTGCGGATGTTATTGACTAGGGCCGATAAGCATGCAAGGCCCGTTGTGCGGGAGAAAATTGGTGGTAAGTGTTTTTACTCTTGCGCGGTTTTATTATTCCCTTGTTTGCATATTAATTTGAACGTGTATATCAGAAGAAGTTGTTGAGCTGTGGAAGATATTTGATCCAACCTTTACTGGCAAGGTTGATATTGTCCAGACTGCTGAAGGTGCAGGGTTTAACTTGACCATTCTTCATAACTTCCGCGTTCCTACACGCGAGGCACTGAATGCACCCCTGCCGCAGGGCAAAGGTATAATTCGTAGCCTTCTTTTCTTGCCTTATAAGTTTCATGTTGCTGATGTTCTTCATGCGGGTACTCTTGGGGCCCTTGGTAAGTTTGAGTCAAAGGGTGCCCCCAAAAAGCATGCAGAGAAGAAACAAGTTGATAAACCCGTGCGGGGTCGCGGCAAGAAGAAAAATGAGGCTCCTGTTGTTCCGCCTTTGGTTCCGCATGCAGCAGGTATCTCTCGATCTCATTTCCGCAGATATACCGATTACGTGGTAGTATCTGACACCCTTGAGGGCTTGGGTGTTCCAGGTGCTGGTGCGGCCACAGGTGGAACCACTGCAGGTTCTAAGGCTGCTGATGAGAAGAAGAGGAAAGCGGGGAAAGCTGTTGATGCTGGTGAGGGAAAGAAACCGAAAATTCAGGTCAGACGCAGGGATTTTCTGGGACAAAGGAAGCCTGCGGTTGTTCCTGGTACGTGATGTATTACTTGGTCAAATAACTTGTATTTGTACTTGTAATTTAAAGTGTTTTTGCTTTGATTTCAGAACCCCAAGATGAAGGGTTCACCATGTTTGATGCTCCTCCTCCTCCCCCGCATGACACTGCTGCGGATGTGGGGGTTCATAAGGTTGTTACGCCTGAGCCCTCTGTGCGGGAGGAGGATACTGGGAAGGGGCCTGCGTCCCAGATCCATGACACGATGGATTCCCATGATAATGTCATTACCCCAGAGGATGCTGAAGGTCTGAATCTGAAATTTGCTTATACTGAAAGACCAAAGTCTCCTGTTGCTGAGAAGGCTTCTGGTTCTGGTCCCGGAGGTGCGGGTTTCATAGAGACTCCCATTCAGCCTGAAGAGTCTGAATTGGAGTATTATTACCGCACCTATACGGAAGATCGGGCCATGGCTTACCACCGCCCTCCGTGGTCTGTGATGCGAGGGGATGACATTTCTGCTGATCCCTCCGCGTGTAGGGAGATTTTGGGTGGTCTGGGCACCCCATTTGAAGTCAACCGGGCCCGTGCCTTACCAACTGAAACCCAGATTAACCAACTCTCCTCCCTGCTTGTTGGGAGTTCCGTAATGGCCAATGCCATTATGGAAAACTATAAGGTGTTGGGGCACAGGGAGGAGGAGAATGTGCGCTTGCGTGCAGAGGCTGAGGAGTTGGTGAAGGCTGCACGTGAGGGTGCCGAGCAGCTTGAAAGGGATAGGGTTGCGTTTGAAAAGCGTAAGCAGACTGAAGAGTGGGCTGCAACTGTTGAGCTTAAACAGGTTCGTACCCTTGCCAAACTGCTTTCCACTGAGCGCCAGAGTTGGAAAGAATCTCTTTCTAATGAGCGTGAGACACTTTCTAATGAGCGCAAGTCTTGGAAAGATTCTTGGGCCAAACAGAATGAAACTCTCTTTCGTGTTCGCCAGGAGCTTGTCAATGCTAAGGCAGCAAATGCCGCGCTGGCTAAAGAGAAAGCAGCAGCTGTTGTGGCTACCCAAGAGGCCAAAGAGGCGGAAGCTCGCCTTGCCAAGGCTCTTGAAGAGGCCAAGGAGGCGGAGGCCCGCACTGCAAAGGCTCTTGAGGGGGCGAATGTTGACCGCACCAATTTAACCAACACTATCTTGGGCCTCCAGGTATAAGTTTCTTGCTTTTGAATTTTTACATCTCACAAGTATGTTGATTATTTTCGTATACTTGTTTTTGTTTTGTTAACAGGCTGAAGTGCGGACCCGGGGGGCCACTATTGAAGAGGTTTCTGCCCGCGTTGATGAGGTTGAAGCGCGGGCAAGAGAGGCTGAGGAGGCTAGAGATAGCCTTGATTCGTCGCTTAAGTTGCTCAAGGCCGACCATGAATGGATGCGTATGCGCGGGATCGGGCATGTAAGCATTCGTTGCTTTTGTTATTTTTGTTATAGGTTTGCCTTTGATAACCTTTGTATTCTTGTATCGCAGATTGTTACTGCCATCCTTGACGCACCTGAGACTGTATCAGGTGTTAACGAGATCAAGGAGCGTGCCCGGGATGCAGGTTTTAAAGCTGGCTATAACCGTTGTATTGGTCATTTGAATGTTGCAGCCCGGGGCGGATTTACTGATGAGCGATCCGGGTTCCACGGTGTGGATACTGAAGCGCTTCTTGATGCTGCGGTTGATGCGTATAACGAAACAACCCTTTCCGGTCTCGAGGATCTTGAAAGGTGTCTAGAAGCGGAGGACTATGTGGACCGCTTGCGAGTGTTATACGCTGATGAAGAAGATAAGGAAAAACCTTCTGTGGCAAGCAAGGACGGTGAGGGTTCCAGCGGCACAAAGAAAGATTAGCCTGGCCTTCGTGCCTTTTTTTTTTGTTTACTCATAATTGTTTAAAAACTTTATGTAAATTCTCTGTGCACCGCGCAGGTGTAGGAATTTTTTGAATATAAAGAATTGTTCTGTTCAATTTGTACAAGTGTTTTTACTACTTGCATGTTTGAATTTGTAAGAGTTTAATGTTACTGTGAGTAACACTAAACCTGTAATTGCCTTTTGCATATTTAGGTGATATGCAAGTATGAAGATTTGTCTTTGGTCGAACAAACAGTGTTGCCATTGCTGGTTTATTATAATAGTTGCGTGTGTTTACCACTCTGTGTGGGTATCACGAATGAAGATTTTGCTAATCTGTTTTTGTGTATACCTCAGAGTGGAACACGCATTTATAATAGAAATAAATAAACAATATTGCATTGAATCGTCTATTTATTTATTTGCAAATGGCCCGTGGCCTGATAGGTTACATTGATAATGTAAAAACAAAACATGGCTTACATATAACAGCGTCGAAGCTGTTGTGCATTCCATGTGCGTGCGATAGTTTCGCCTTCCAATGTTTGAAGTTTATACGTGCCTTTGCCCAGGACCTCTTGGTTGAGGTAGGGTCCTTCCCACTTGGGGGCAAGTTTCCCTGGGCGTTCCGCGTTAGATGCCTCATTGTCGCGAAGGACGTAGTCTCCCGGGTTGAAAGTACAAATGCGAACGCGTGCATTGTAGTACTTTTCAAGTTTGGTTTTGTATTTGGCCTCGTTGATGGTAGCGTTTTCGCGCCTTTCTTCCAAGAGGTCTAAGTCAATCCTGCGTTCCTCATTGTTTTCTATCTTGTTGATAGCCAACATTCTAGGTGAGGGGAGGCCTACTTCTGCGGGGATCATCGCTTCAGTGCCATAGACCAGGCTGAAGGGTGTCTCACCGTTGCTTGTTTTTGGGCTTGTCCTGTGAGCCCATAGAATACTTGGGAGTTCATCAACCCAGCCGCGTCTGGCTGTTCCCAACCGTGCTTTGATGCCTTCCACTAAGCTTTTATTGATACTCTCGACTTGGCCGTTTCCTTGCGGATGCGCCACTGAAGAGAATATGTGTTCAATGTTTAGCTCTTTTAGCCATTTTTGAAAGTCATCGGCGGCGAAGTTGGTACCGTTATCGGTGACGATGCACATTGGTAGACCGAAACGGCAGATGATATGTTCCCACACGAATTTCCTTGTTATCATAGCGGTGGTTGATGCAAGTGGCTTTGCCTCTACCCATTTTGTAAAGTAATCAACAGCCACTATGATAAATTTCACTGCACCTGGTGCGTCTGGAAATGGTCCCACCACATCGATTGCCCATTTTTGGAATGGCCATGCGGTGGTGACGGGGATCAGGTTGTTCTTGGGACGCAAGGTCTTGGGAGCATGTCGCTGACAATTGAAACACTTGCGTAAGACTTTGACTGCGTCCAGGTGCATGTCGTGCCAATAGTACCCGACGTTCAGGATTTTGGCCACGAGCATGCGTGGGCCCGCGTGTATGCCACATATTCCCTCGTGAATTTCTTTGATAAGGTATATGGCATCTTCGGGGTTGACGCATCGTAGGAGTGGCCCCAGGTATGATTTACGGTATAAGATACCGTCTCCCATTTGGTAATGACACGCTTTGTATTGTAGCTTGCGTGCTTCTGCCTTGCTTTCGGGAGTAACACCTTATTGTAAGTATGCAATTATCGGTGTCATCCAGGATGTTGTACCGTACTGGATGACATTGACTTGGCGCAGGGGTACTGAAGGATTTTGCAGAATCTCGATGCGTACCTCTTTTGCCAGGTGTTGGAAGCTGGTGGATGCAAGTTTTGATAGTGCATCTGCAGGTTTGTTGTCACTCCTGTTGATATGGCGAATATTGAAGGAGGTGAACCGTGATTTCAGCTGCAAGGCTTGTTTGAGGTAGAGGATCATGATATCCCCTTTTGCGGCATAGTCACTGCGTATCTGCCCTGCAACCAGTAGTGAGTCGACATGTGCTTCCAAATGTTTGACGTCGAGTTTGACTGCCAAACGCAGCCCTAGCAGTAGAGCCTCAGATTCTGCTTCGTTATTCATGCTTTTGAAATCGAGGCGGATTGCGTATGTTAGCTCTTGGCCATCGGGGCTGACAAGTCGTAGACCTGCACCAGCACCATCTTCGTTGGACGCACCATCTGTATATAGTGCCCAGGTTTCTGCGGAGGATGGTGGTGATGTAGGATTTTGTTCTTCTTCGCATTCTTGAATGCGGTTTGCTGGTACTTCAGCAACGAAATCAGCCAAAACCTGGCCTTTGATTGCGGGGCGCGGCTTATAGTTCAGTGAAAGTGCGCCCAGCTCAATTGCCCATTTTGCTAACCTCCCAGAGATGTCTGGTTTGGACAGGATCGGGCCGATTCTGTAGTTAGTTAACACTGTGATGACGTGGTTTGCGAAGTAACGTCGTAAACGTCTCGATGCGTGCACTAGTGCCAATACCAATTTCTCCATGATGGAGTACCTTGTCTCTGGGTCGTTGAGCATTTTGCTGATGTAGTAGATGGGTGTTTGAACTCCTTCCCGCTCCACTATAAGTACCGCGCCTACCGCGTTGTCTGCGGCAGACAAGTATAGAATAAGTGGCTCATCTTTTCGTGGTGCGGTTAAAGTTGGGAGCTGGATCAAACACTCTTTCATCTCCCGGGAAGCTTTTTCGGCCTCTGCGGTCCATTGGAATTATTCCTTTTTTAAGCAGCTCCGCAGGGTCTTGATGAAAGGGTATGACTTAGCCGCGTGGTTGGCTAAGAATCTGTTTAGTGCGGCTAGCCTGCCGGCTAGTCGTTGCATTTCTTTCATCGTTGAGGGCGATGGCATGCGTTCGATCGCCTGAACTTTTTCTGGGTTTACCTTGAATCCATCTTTGGTTACGATGAATCCGAGGAATTTTCCTTCTTCCATTCCAAACGAGCATTTCCCTGGGTTAAGCTTCATGTTGACGCTTCGCAGAGTTTGGAATGTTCTTTCGATATCGTTGAGCATAGTGTCTTCCTCTATGCTCATGACGACCAGGTCGTCCATATAGATTTAGACACTTTTGCTGATTTGACCGCGAAAAGTGTCGTTCATCAACTTTTGATAGGTTGCGCCAGCGTTGCGCAACCCGAACGGCATTTTGGTGTAGCAGAAGTTCCCGGTAGGAGTGCGGAATGCCGTTTTGTCTTCATCTTCGTTTGCCATCTGTACCTGGTGGTAGCCCTTGTAACAATCGAGGAAACACTTCCATCTAAATGGTGCGAGGTTATCGACCTTCTCGTCGATCTCCGGAAGTGCGTAACAATCCTTGGGGCAGGCCTTATTGAGGTCTTTGTAATCGACACACATGCACCAGCCCCCGCTTGGTTTTTCTACCATGACTGGGTTGGATAACCAAGTCTGGTATTTGACTTCCCGCAGGATTCCTGCGGAGAGTAGCTCCTGCACCTGCTCTTCCATTGCCGCGTTTTTTGCTGATCCAAGGTGGCGTTGGCCTTGGATCACTGGCTTGATACCTGGCATGGTATTTAAGAAGTGTTGTGCTATGTCGCGTGGTACCCCTGTCATGTCTGCGGGTGTCCACGCAAAAATGTCTTGGTTCCTGAAGAGGAGTTGCTTCAGGCGTGCTCTGATGGTAGGTGTCAAGGCATGGCCCAACGTGACCGTTTTCTCTGGGTGCCTTGCGTTAAGCACCCATTTTTCTGGTTGCGTGTTGGGGGTAGGCCTTGCTACCTTGGCTGGACGCAGGTCATCCGTAGACAAAACTTCCCTTCGGGCATATATTATCGCGACCCCCGTCTCGGTTGGGAAACCGATAGCAGAGTGAGGGGCGGATGTGATCATGTTGAAATCGCCCTGGGATTCTCTCCCGAGAAGTACGTCGTATTTGGAGGTGTGCGGTAAAACCATGAAGTTTACCTCCTTCGTTCTTGTGTGCCTCCCGTTGGTGAGGCGCACAGGAAAAGTAATCTGGCCCAGGGGGGATACGGTTTCCCCTGCAAACCCGGCCAACGGGTAATCCGCTGGTTGCAGTCGATCTTTGTCTTCTTGATAGAACTGGTTGAAGCATTGCTCATATATAATATCGGATGTACTGCCCGGGTCGATGAACAATCGCTCGGTGCAGTAGGGAGCCAGGTGGCCTGTGATAACCACGGCGCGTCTATCGCGCGGGCCGCCGCGGACTTTTGGAAAGACGACTTGCTCGTCTTTCCAGTCATTCTCCGGTCTTCTTCCCGCCTTGCACGGCCTTCCTTTTCCTCCGTTGATCATGTGGGTAGAGGCTACGTACGTGGTCCTCTTTCTCGTGGAGGTGCCCTCGTTGTGGGGAGTGATGCGCTTGGTAGCTTTTTGTGCGCCTGTCAACAGGTGTTGCAGTTTTCCCTCTTTTAGGGCTCGCTCAATCTCTAGTCGGAGACTGATGCAGCTGTTTGTTGTGTGGCCATTGTCCTTGTGATAGTCGCAGTAGAGTGCGAGATCCTGGTTCTTTTTGGACTTCATCGGTTGGGCCGGTCGCAGGACTTGTGCGTCCGTGAGAAGGACGTCGCTTGGCGACTGGTTAATCTCGGTCCAGCTGCGGTCCCGAGATTCCTTTTTTGACGCCCGATTTTCACGCTGGGCGTTGATTGTAGCCCTTGCGTCGGGCTGGTTGCTTCGTGGGACATATGGTCTGGAATCGCTGCCAGGATTCCATGTGTCCCGGTTGCGCTTATTGCTGCGCTTCGGCTCTTGGCGGGAAGACTGGCCTTCCGCCTGGGGTTGTGCCTTTGACATGTGCGGTCTTAGGGACCGCTGAGTCTGGGCGTATGTCTTGACCGCAGCCATGACATCTTCCCACTTCTTAGGCAAACCATCTTTGCCAAAGATATTCATAACCATTTGCTCGTCTTTAACGGCAACAATGAAATGGTTACGCGCCATTTGGTCGGCAACATCGCCTATCTCTAGGCATTCTTTATTGTAACAGACAACGAACGTTTCAAGCGATTCGTTATCCCTGCGCCAGATGTTCATGACGTCCATGGAATCACGTTCATGGCGTCGTTGTTGGCTGAAGTGTGCGAGGAACTTTTCTTGTAAGTCCTCGAATGAGGTCAGTGATCCTGGTGGTAGGGAATCGAACCAGGCCCTGGCCAGACCTGTTAGGGTCTGTGGGAAAAAATGGCACCAGGTGGGTTCATTCCACCTACCGTTGCACCCGGCACCGACGTAGATGTTGTTGTGATCATCTGGGTCGGTCGAACCGTTGTATTTCCCAATGTTTAATGGGAATTTTGTGGTGGTGACATCGGCGTGGGCGATTTCTGGGACAAACTTGGAGTTTTCGACCGCCGATTTCGGCCAGTAGGGTTGTCCGCGGTGCTGCTTTGCAGCGCGGAGGTACGTAGTGCGGGGATGAGTGGGAGGAACGTAGTTGCGTCCTCCCGGTCTGCTGCTGGTGGCATGGGATTCCGCACGGTATGTACCATCGTCCGGATCGGTATAGCCTTGCCCTTCACGGTGGGACTGGGGTCCCAGTCGGCTGTGAATGCCTAGGCCGTGGTGGGCTGTAGACTGTCGCCTAGTTTCGCCATGTGGGCCTAGGCGACTCTGTATATGGCTCCTGTGGCGGGACCCATATGTGGAGTCGTCCTCATCAAGTGTGCGGACGTCGCAGTAAGAGGAACCGCGATCTTCGTGCCTGCTTCTTGAGGCCGGATTGGTTGGGGCCCTGCCGTCGTACTGTAAAGTACGTCCCGCAGGGGTGTGCGGTGCTGGGGTATGCCCCGTAGAGACTTGCGCTTCTGCGCAAGCTCTGTTGTATGTTGCAGCCAACATGGCTGCTTGTTGGTCGTACCAGGCATGAAGGTTCATGCCTGTAGGTATCACAGGAGCGTACTGTGATAAATCGTGTCCAAACGTAAGGGATGCGCCCCCACAAATGATAAATAATTAGTAGCTATGTGCACATCCCCCCACATACTAGCAGTAATTTCAGATTACATAGACTTAATCTCTGTAATTATAACCTTTGAAAATAAACATGCTTTTGTAAAGTAATTTGATAAAAAGAGAATGACTCACATTGCAGATTTAACAGAGCTTATTCTACTGATTAGCCTTGATAACCTAATTTAAATAATCATGCACACAAACTAGGTTAGTAACTTAATAGCATTTACGATAACTCACGAGATTACAACCTTGACAACGAATGACAAAGTGCGATACTTAAACATCCATCGATTTAATGACGAATGACAAAGCATAAACCCTAATGTGGGCAGCACTTAAACATCCATTGGATAGTTTAATCGATCGGACATTGAATCGTCGCAGCGATCGAGTTATTACCCTGAATTGTGGCAGCACTTCGTGATCAGTGTGTGTTTTTGTAGTAAACAGTGTCAAATTTTGTGTACGTAAGGAATTTTAACGTCGAACTGAAGCTAGAAATCAAGTCCCAATCCCCTGTATTTATACCTAAAATTGACATCTCCCGCGTGTCGCGGAAGATGTCCCGGTTTCTGTCGCGACACGCCTGGGGTAACAATCTACCCTAGGGTAGCCTTGTCACTAGTATAGGCCTGCTGAGTCGATATTTTGAGAATTTTCAGTTTAGACAACGCATTTTAGAGATAATCGTCAATTAGGGTTTACCCCCCCTAGTTTTAGGGGCCCTAATCCTGATTCCAAATGTTCTGAAAATTTTAGGGATTATGCAGAATCACTTGGGTTTCTCAATTAGTGTTTGCTATTGGACAATTTAATTAAATAAATATAACTTTTGATGAGAGTTGTTACAATATGTTTTAGTGGTTTTAACCCTTTGTGTCCAAAATCAAAAAGTTTAACGCACTAAGTCCCTAACCGTTCATTTTATAAGATTTTGAGTCCCTGCGTTTTAGTGGTTTTAACCACTTAAGTCCAAAATTAAAAGTACAAGTGTTAAAAGTTGGACTCAAAATATTATAAAATAAGTCGTTAGGGACTCAGTTCGTTAAACTTTTTTTTATTTTGGACTCAAGTTGTTAAAACCAATAAAACACAGGGACTCAAAAATTAATTTACTCATTTAAAAATAAAGGTAACTTGAGAAAAAAAAACCAAAAACTGCCAAATTAGTTGCATAAAAAATAATGAAACGGTACCGACATTTGGACAGTATCATTTTGGTTTGTCATGATACAAGTACTCAGTGTAACTTACAATACAAAAGAATTATTCTATCGTTAATACAACTATGTTTTCCATAAAATCTATACCAGACGTCAAGAAAACCATAAAACCAAATACCGGTATCACTGATGTTCGGATGTAAGACCCGCACTAATAATATTTAAAACTTCAATAAAAACAATATGATTAACAAAGTTACACGTATCACAAAAGAAGATTTTTATAATAAGTAACGTGATGGTTCGATTACGTGTAACTAGACGTCATTTTTCATTCCCAAGGAAACATTAAACAAAAACAAAAGTTAATAAGCATTCGGGATTGTCCGGTTCTTCTCATGAAGAAGGGTTAGGCCCAATGCCACTTTCCATGCAAGGAAAGGAGAAGGTGTCTCGCCCTTTCCTATAAGTAAACATCACCAGCATATTGTAATCAATAAGTAGCACTAGAACGGGTACAGGATCGCGGTACGGGGACGATACGGGAACGAGGAACGGAAAAACTCAAAATTCCAAGATACGGGTATGACAATAAAAAATAAAAAAAAAATAAAAATACATTAAACAAATTTCAAAAATACTACATCTTCCAAAGGTAATTAATTATGAATAATCAAATCATTTTCAAATTCCGGTTCATCTAGTGAGAGATCGGCAATCGATAGAGAATTAGAGATGATGAGACTTGAGAGTTTAGAGATTAGAGAAGCCGAATATGATAGGTCTATTTATTTAATGGCCGGTTGTGGAATTTGAAAGTGTAAAAACCCTAAAAATAAATGGAAACGGGCTGGATACTTCTACCAGATACGTTCCGGACATTGGAAACGTTTAGGAAACGTCCCGACGAGTACCCATGGTGTTTCCGTCCTGAAAAGCACCCAATCCACCCGCTCCTGGCAAACTTCAAGACCAAGTAATTGCATTGTGGTTGATGAAGCCCTGAACATGCAAGTTAAACCCTAATAGAAGGACGAAGACAAAAGATATTATTGTGTAGCATAGAAGAAAGTCAACTGTTTACCCGATCAGGAAAAGATGAAGACTCAAAGTCTTCCAGTGTTGGAAAGTAGCCTGCAAGACATCCGCTTTTGGTATGACAACCATCCGGCTAATGCGAGGGAAGAGTGAAAAATTCGTTATATAAACAAACTCAAGGGTTCATCATTCGACACTCAGGATCTTCAATGATCACATGTGACTTAGTTCACTATTCCCTCCCCTTACTTCACTTGCAAAATCTCTCTTTTATTCAACTCCATCATGGGAAGCTTTATAAACCTTTTCTTGATCTTGGGATATGAAGTGCAAATCTTTGTCATCAATAAGATGAGACCTTGTCCGAGTTCATACACCATGTTTGTGTATTTAGCGAGGTGGAATTTTAACATATTTGTATCAATTAACAAATTAAAGTTCTTGTGTTCGCGTGTGTATGCTCTCCGCATTCGATGACTAATTAGGCCTACTAATTAGTCTTCTTCTTCGTCTCTGCAACTTCGTTCCAGCCTAAATTTTCCATTTTACTTCAAAATATTTCATGGTTCTTCTCCATCTTTCTTTAACATTAAATTCACGGATATCCTAATATTTGCTTAGATGTATCCGAATAAATAAAATAAAAAATAAAAAAATTACACTTCGACAAGAAAGTTGAGGGGTATCCCGTTGATGCGTGTGAAGTGTTATATATATTAGGTGTATATTTTAAGCCCTTTAACACTTTTTTAGCCAAGTTTTAAATTTATAAAACACGATATTTTACTAACACTAAACACACATATGGGCAAGTGCACCCATCGTGAGCGTAGTATAGTGTTGACAAGATACCGAGGTCGTCCAAGGACACAAGAGCTTTTAATACCGGTTTATCCTCAACGTCTAATCAAATCAAAAGTTTAGAAAAATGTTTTAAACTAAGAAAAATAAAAACTAACTAAAATGCTGAAAATAAAAATAAAAGAAAAACAGATAGACAAGATGAATCACTTGGTTCCGACTCGTGTTTAGTGTAACCTTTGATTATTTCCGCACTTTTGCACTTATTTAAGAGATTATCTTAGTTATTGTAGTAGGCCCCTCTTTTGAAGGTGACGTTACCCTCAACCCAGTAGTTTGAGTCAGCAAGGATACAATCCTAAAGGGTCGGATTATTGAAAGATAATTAATTAAGTTATTAATGCAAATTATGGTAGGCCCCTCTTTTGGAGGTGACGTTACCCTCGGCTAAGTAGTCTGAGTCAACAGGGATACAGTCCTAAATAGTCGGGTTATAGTATTAATAGTAGTTAACTTATGAGGGGATCAAAGATTTTGGACCCCCGCCATCCAATACCGTTAAGTATTGAAGGAGGTCCTACTAAATTTGACCCAGGTCCATTGCAGGACCTCTAAACGCTGAACAATGGCAAGACTTTTACCAAACCGTTCCCTTAACCCCCGACCAGGTAGCCAACATACCTCCATATAGACCGTGGAGATATGAATGGTGAAAATCTTTTATTTTATATAGACAGTAAAATAATGTCAAGACACCACGGACAAACGATAAGGAAGAATCACCTTCAACATAAGAAACTAGTTATTAAAGTCATTAATACAAAACCAAGTAAAAAGTGCGAAAATATTAGAAATAAAAAGTATTACACTAGACACTTGTCTTCACCAAGTGATGTAAGAGACTTAGGCAAACATGGCCTTGATTGTCAAGAACTCTTACGATCAATCTTGGATCCCGAGACGACAAAAACACTCTATGATGGACAATGAATGATGGTGGTGGATGATGGTGTTATGGTGGTGGTGGGTGGTGGGTGAAGTGTGAGAGAGGTGGTGTGCTAAGGGATGGTTTGAGCTTGAGTCAAGCACTCCTATTTATAGGCTGAACAGAAGCTCGGGCACGGCCCCGTGTCCAGTGGGCACGGCCCCGTGTCCAGTGGGCACGGCCCCGTGTCCACATCCTTCTCTTTCTTCATTTAAGGCAGCTTGTCTTATTAGTTGACCACGCCCCCGTTTCCGCTAAGCACGACCCCGTGTGCAGAAGAATCTTTGTACTATGAAGATTTGCCTGGATTGTGCGAATCTTATAGTTGACCACGGCCCCGTGTCCGCTGAGCACGGCCCCGTGGTGGGCAATAGAAGCTTCTACCACTTTGTCCTTTCTGCTGACACTTGGGCACTCCCCCGTGCTGGCTGAGCACGGGGCTTGTTCAGTCTTCTGTCCTTTTGTTTTGCTTGGGAAGATGCTGTCGTGGGGTCGGGCATGTCACGTTTGTTCCTTTTCTTGTATTTATGTTAGATTTTGCTGTCTTTTTGCTTCTTTTGTTAATTTGAGCTCATTTAATCCTGAAAATACAAAAGGAAGACAAAAGCACACTTTTTCCAACATTAGTACTAAAAAAAGGGTTAGTTTTATGCCACAATTTATGTAATTTATATGTTGCATTTTGCACACATCACCCGTACACCCCATGCCAGCCACCTAGAACCGCCCCTAGTTATACATATTAACATTTACAAGTTGATTACGTAAGCGGGTAATAGTATTGTAAAGTGGTTGGCCACTTTTGGCGGCCACTTTGACTTTTTTTTCTTCATATAATAGTTATTTATAAGTGATGCCAAATTACAATTTTATCCCAGGTGTAAAATTATGATTTCGCCATCGATTCAAAATAAAATTTTGCTTTTGCCCCTTGCTTAAATTTACGATTATGCCCTCAGTTAAAAAATACAAATTTGCCCCCAGTTCAAAATAAAATTATGGTTTTGCCCTCAGCTAGAGTCCTGCCAAGTTACGATTTGTTTCCCAGTTTAAAATTACGAATTTGCCCCAGCTAAAAATTACGATTTTGCCCGCAGCTAAAATATTACGAATTTGCCCCCATTTCAAAAAAAAAATTTGGTTTTGCCCTCAGTTCAAAATATTATTTTACCTCCATTTTAAAATTACGATTTTACCTCCGCTAAAAATTGCAATCTTGACATCGTTTTTTTTTCTTTGGCAAAACCATGGTAGTGTTTTATTTTACTTTGTTGACTTAATTTTGTTTTTATTCATGCCAAATAGCTGCCTAGCACTCGCTAATTGGTCCTGACAAGTTATTGTTTTGCCCCCAACTCTAAATTACACGCTTGTCATCGTTTTAGTTAATTTTTTAGAGAAAAATGCAATTTGCGTCCCTGTGGTATGTCCCAAACATCAACCTGAGCCCCTAAATTCATTTTTTGGTTTTTTGAGCCCCTGAGCTTATGAATTCATAACACTTTGAGTCCCTGCCGTCAGTTTGACTGTTTGAGGCAGGGGTAAGACCGTCTTTTGGCATATATTAATAACACTTTGCGTCCCTATGGTATGAGTGAAATATCAACCTGAGCCCCTAAATTCATTTTTTGCTTTTTTCTTAAGAAATCTAATAATTCAAATTAACTCTTTTATTTTTAAATAAATGCAATCTAATAATTAACTCTTTTTAAATAAATGCAATCTAATAATTAAATTGTATATTAAATGTAAACTTTTAATACACACAATACAGAGACAAAACGTCATACCAACTTCGTAGACTTGACGGAACTTACAGACTCGATAACAAAAGACCGTAACATACAATACATAGACAAAGCGTCATACCACCACAAGCAATTGTGGATCTTTACTGACGGGTGCACTTCGGAATGTAGCAGATATGAATGAATATAACCCCAGTGTAGGTAATTACATATCTGCCACTGGGGTTATATTCATTCATATGAATGAATATAACCCAAGTGGTAGATTTGTAATTAGCGAGCTCTGGAATTTCAAGGAAAATCGAAGAGCTCCACTGGGGTTATATTCATTCATATCAATCACTTCCGTATGTGCACCGCACCATCTTCTAGGAGGTTGTCAAGTGTTCTCGCCTTCGTAGTTGGTGTTTTGCGTATCTTTACATCCGCATCCATTCTGTACAACAAAACACATTCAAATGAGGAACACATTCGAATCAAACCAAAAATCAATATGAGGAACACATCAATCCGAAACTGATCCGATCAGTTATTAATATGAGGAACCCAAATCATCGAATCAAACCAAAAATCAATATGATGAACACACAAGAATCAAAACCAAAACACATTGAAAACCCCTGTTTTGAAGCATTTTGAACAATATACTCAGTTGATACCCTAAACCCTAAACCCACAAGAATCAAAACCAAAATACATTCAAAACCTCTGTTTTGATACCCTAAACCCTAAACCCACAAGAATCAAAACCAAAACACATTGAGAACCTCTGTTTTGATGCATTTTGAACAATATACTCAGTTGATACCCTAAACCCTAAACCCACAAGAATCAAAACCAAAACACATTGAAAACCTCTGTTTTGATGCATTTTGAACAATATACTTAGTTGATACCCTAAACCAACAAGAATCAAAACCAAAACACATTGAAAACCTCTGTTTTGATGCATTTTGAACAATATACTCAGTTGATACCCTAAACCCTAAACCCACAAGAATCAAAACTAAAGCACATTCAAAACCTCTGTTTTGATACCCTAAACCCTAAACCCACAAGAATCAAACCGTATAATGAATTTAGTACCGTATTCATTCCGTATATGAGTTATCTAGCCCGTATGAAGATAACCCTCTGTTTTGATATCTGAGACAAAAACCCACAAGAATCAAACAAAACCAATACAAACAATATTTTCACACAAAACATAGTGTCGATTTTACCTTGGATTGTTATCGATGAAGATGAAGATGATGGAACTGATGATGGAAGATGAAGGTGTGAGGAAGATGATGGATTGTTATCGATGAAGATGAAGATGATGGAACTGATGATGGAAGATGAAGGTGTTGGGAGTTGGGAGATGATGGATTGTTATCGATGAAGATGAAGGTGTTGGGAGTTGGGAGATCTTGTTGTGAAGTGTGAGGAAGATGATGGAACTGATATGCCACTGCTATTAAGTGTAGATGTTAAGGGTCAAGGGCAAAAAGGACTTTTCACACTTGTCAAACGGTCAAACTAACGGAACACTGACGGCAGGTGTAACAACCCTCGGTAAAACCGACACCCTCAGTGTATTTTACAACACCCTATTATATCCTAAAATATCCTTATGTGTCTTATATTATACCCCGTACGTGAAAACCGAGCCCGAAATACATTATAGTTTATAAAAATAAAATAAAAATCTGAATTATGAATTGAGGCAGGCCGCGTAGGATACCACCCCAACTTCATGCAGGCCGTATGAAGATGTAAATCGGATTCCTTTGATTTCTTTAAGTTGAAGCGGGCCGCGTACGAGTTCTCGATAGTTAACGCGGGCCGCGAGTGACCTAAGTTGTGGCGCAGCCCTGAGCTGACACGTGTCGATATCGTGTCGAACCTAGTAGATGACCGGGCCAAGCTATAGTGTTGACTAGGTTTGACGCGGGCCGCGTAAGGCTTTGCCTTACCTTACGTGGGCCGCGTGGAGACCAGATATCACAACTATATAAGAAGGTCGTCGGGTTTCGTTTTTCGTCGCTCACATTTCAATTCTAAATCTCAAATTCTGTAGTAGAGGCATTATAGACGGGTATTATACCCCTAATTAGCGAGGTTCTGCTCCGTTGTAAGTATTATAACCCCATTTTTATAATAGTTACGCTGCCCGATTGATTTTGGGTTCCGTAACAACTGTCGTGGTTCTGCCCGACGTAGTTGTTGGAATGCCGTCTCGGGGAGGGTATCATTAATATTTTCAAAGGGTTATGATACTAATCAATATACATTTTTATAAATTATAGATTATATCCAGGAAACCCTTACGCGAAGTCTAAGATAGCAATGTGAGTTTATCCTCTTTTTGATAATCTTTTTGTAATGTTTTACAAAACCTTAAATGTTTTGCAATGAAATTAAGCGGTGATTGAGTCTTTGTAGTTCTTCAATTACTGCCGGTATGTTGGGGTTTTGTATACAAAATGCACTACACTGTGAGTAGTAAGTCGAGTATGACAGTACGTTACCATTGGACAATGAGTTAGCCAATGTGTAATATGACCCACAAGTCAGTGGATTGACAGTACTAAATGGAGTAATTGTGTAGACATAAACAATGTGATCGCTCTCAATACTGTTTTAGTTGATAAAATAATTCTTGATTAAACTGGGAATCACTCACCAGTATTTCCCGCTGACAAACATTTTTAAAACATGTTTCAGGTAACAAAATGTGACAGCCAATTAATAGAAAGCCAGTTGGAGAGCACTAAAGGCTTGGGGAAAATGTGGCTATAAAAGTTACCTAATAAACGATGTTTTAATTTCAATAAAATAGGGTTTGTCCCTATAATGTATTGTAATAAGAAACTTGGGTTTTACCCATGTGTTTATTAATATCAAATGAGGTGGTTTTACTCTGATAAATATTTCCTAACTACGGTCCTGATGAAAAATTCCACTGCCAATTATGATAACTTACGATACCACCAAACTGGCTCGCGTCCGCCCGTTCCCGGGAGTAAGGGATCGGGGGTTGCGACAGGAGGTGGTATCAGAGCTTAGCCATTGGTTCAAGCCAAAGAAATGTTCTGCTGACACTTAAATTTTAAATTTTGTGTTAGGAAATAAATTACAGAAATACGTTCATAACTGTAATTATTTGTTATGTGTTGTTTGACTATTTGTTAGTTTTCAGTATGAGTGATCAAGAACCATCAGATATGAATCGTCAGTTATTTGATTCACCTAGGAGTGAAGGTACATCATCACAGCCTGCCCTCTCTGGGTATACTGCTGATCAGGAAGACGGGATATTTGCCTTTAGAGCTCAATCTGAAGAACCATTTCCTAATAAGAAACGAGGATGGTTCAGTAAAGAAGCTTTTGCTCGTAGGAAGAGAATGCGAAAATTGCAATAGTAAAGGGCTTTAGCAGCTATTAAGCGAGAGACAGATAACCATACGCAGGATATGCTTAATAGAAGCCTAGCTAATTTCCATATACTAGCTACAACTGCTGCTGACCCAAGTCTGGAACAACTAGTAGCCCCACAACCACAAAACCCAGAACAACCCATGGAGATAGAAAATCCTGACAACCAAGTGGAGATGCACGACTTTAACCCAGAAGAAATCCCTAGAGTACCTGCACCAAACCCTCTAGACCCGAATTACGATCCCTGGTGGGACGAAAATTGGGACTATGTGCAACGTTACTCTATTCCGGAAGACACACCTATAGGAGCCTATTCAGGTATGGACCCTTTAGATCCCTATTACCATGATAACTACATCAGGGAGCTTTTAGAGGATCCTTATCGATTTCAGGCACTTTTACCCCCATATCAGGAACCAGCACCACAGATTCCAAACCCAGTCCTAGAACCTACCCCCAATGAGTGCAGAAAACGTCCAAGAACTTAGGACTTTCGGGGAGGAAATTTTAGAAAGTAGTGAGAGGATGCGTCAGGTTGGAGAGCGTCTCGTATGGAAATACGATGAGCGCAATATGGATTTTTGGATAAATCCATACCCGTGAATGAGATGGTGAAACGATGGTAGTAATAATAATAATAATAATAATAATAATAATAATAATAATAATAATAATAATATAAAAATAAAAATAAAATATGTGTGTACGGATGCATATTACTATTAGTGTGATTCTATTTCTGTTGGTATTGTAATTTTATTTCAGTACTAGTTTGTAATAGATGCATAATAGTATATGAATAGAGTAAGTAGCAATGATCTACGTTTTTGGCTAGATTGCGTGTCATGTGATCAACTATATTACTTACTTGTGATATTAATTATTGGTAAATGTTTAAAATTCAGATGGCCGACGAAGGAAATCAAGATAATCTGAATAACGATAACCAGAGTAACATTAACGTGGTTAATGAGAATCCAAGTATCCATAACAACGAAAACCAAATGGATAATAGTGTCGTTCAACACATTGTGGCACAAGGAATTATAGATGCAATGCCCTTTATTATTCAAACGGTTCAAGAAGCGAATAATAAAAGTAAACATAGCAGTAAGCGACCAATTGAATGCTTATTCCCAAAAGAACATAGTGTGAACAATGGGCCTATACTTCAAATGCCTATTCCCAAAAGAAGAAGAACCGTGCCTTACGGTTGTTCATACAAAGAATTTTGGTCCTGTAAACCAATAGAATTCTCGGGCAATGAAGAACCTATTGCAGCTTTACGCTGGATAGAAAAGACTGAGGCTGTTCTAACAATAAGTAAATGTGCGGAAGAGGACAAGATAATGTTTGCTTCCAATCTATTCAAGAATTCAGTCTTAGAATGGTGGAACACTATCCTTCAGTCTAGAGGAAGTGATAGGGTTTATAGTATGGATTGGGAAGAATTTAGGAATATGGTAGAAAGGAAATTCTGCCCTCCAAATGAAAAGGAGCAGATAGCAAACAAATTCCTAAATCTTAGGATGACTGGTGTGGATAGTAAGGGGTACACGAAGTTATTCTTTGAATATGCTAGAATAGTACCAACTCTTGCTTCACCAGAACCAGTGTTAATCTCCCGTTATATTTGGGGATTAATCGGAGAGATTAGACATGTAGTCAAGGCAGCTAGACCTCAAACTATAGAAGAAACTGTAGAACTAGCTAATACCTTGACTGATGAATTAGTCTGTACTAGAGAAGAAGACCAGAGAAGGAACCTAACCCAAAGGCTTACTCAAGAATTCCGTTCGGGGAATTACAATCGTAGGAATACAGGTTCTACCTCTGCACCATACTGCAAGGTCTGCAAGAAAAA
>JARYGA010007672.1:0-23216 GCA_030545235.1 Helianthus tuberosus | reverse complement strand
CGACTTTTCACGTGTCCAATCTGCGAAAGTGTTTAGCTGACGCTTATCTTCACATTCCTCTCGACGAGATTCAAATCGATGAAACAATGCACTTTGTCGAGAAACCTGTGGAGATAGTGGACCGTACATACAAACAGTTGAAGAACAAACGAATTCATTTGGTCAAGATTTACTGGGAATCCAAACGTGGCCCAAAGTTTACTTGGGAACGTAAGGACCAAATGAAGGCGAAATATCCGCAATTGTTCTCACAAGTTTCCTCTAGTTAAAATTTCGGGACAAAATTTCCTAAAGTAGGGGAGACTGTGACAACTGTGCTCTGTAAGCGATGAACAATGCAAAACAATATTAATTATCAATAAAACAATGTATTTTGGTGTTACTATATGTGTATTGTGTTTGATGATTTTACGATTCGATTCAAATCTGATTTCTAGCTTTAAATCGCTTTCTGGAAGGTTATACGCGCACTGATGCGTAAATATAACCACTTTAATGCAACAAACACTCCTGAATAGTGACATAGGCTTAACATACCTTAAATAACCTTCACATAACTTAGAAATAAGTTTTGGATGGTTTGGTGTATTGAAAACAATTCTATTCGATCGCAGGGACTATTTGTGTCAAACTGCGAAACTATACCGATTCGTATGGTATCGAACAGTCCGGAACTTGATCATAAGCTAAAAATACCATAAATAACCTAAACATAGCTTAGAAATAAGCTTTGATAGGTTCGGTGTGCGAAAACATGCTTATTTGATCTTACAAGGACTAAAAATGTCAAAAACGACGTAAGTTTGCATTTTCGCGCATATCTTACGTTCGAACCACATCTGGACATCCAAAATTTTTGTTGGCACTAAAATATTTTTATTTTAGTAATCGGCATGCAAAAATACCATTCGTCGCTTAATTTGGATCGTTTTCGCGTCCGTTTGAGTTTCGTCGTAATCTAACGAACAACACGACCGTACGACCAAACGAACCAACATCCGAGATGTTATTGAGCATATTTTAAGTTCCCTATACTTTAAATTCATTTTAGAGCCTTAAAATGAGGTTAACGGGGCTTAAACGTGTCAAAAATGCATCAAAACACAAGTTTCTCAAGTGTAGGGACTAAACTGCAATTTCTGAATAGATGCTTAGGCGGGGCGCGTAAGCCTGGTCTCTCAGCTTACGCGGGCCGCCTAAGAGTGCCAGTTCTGCAGAAAGTTCACAGCAGCTTCCCAGCTCGTTCTTGAGGCCCTTGTACGTAATTTTCATGTTTTGGGGACCAAGTTAACACCTCCCCAAGGCTTCCTAGCTGCTCATAACACTTGGATGGTTAGGATTCATTGCTTGGAGACCACACAAACACTTGTCTTGATCTTGTTCATCATGCACAAGTATAAATTGCATGACCCTCTCATTCATTTCCTCACATTTGATCTGAGATTTTCTCTAAGTGGTTGTGATATTTCACTTCCTACCCGAGAAATACTTAGAATCAAATCTATTTGGACCCTTTGTAAGTCCTCTTTCATTCTTTTATTGCTTTCTTAGCTTAAAAGTCAAACAGTGTTTGACTTTCAGCTTTGACCACGAGATGGTCAACGAGAAGTTCTTTTGAACTTCGCAACGTGAGCGTAATCACGAAGGTTATAGTCCCTTGTAACTATACCTACTGATTACCACGTTGACTAGGTGTAGTGACGAGTCGTAGTTTCGGTCAAAATGAGCATTTAAGCGTATTTTGCAACCAAACTACTTTAGGATATCAAAACACTTTGTTTTGATATCAAAACCTGTTTTCTAATTTAGTTAAGCATGTTTTAACATGCTTAGCTCGTCACTTTTAGTTTAGTTCTTGTTTAGAGTCGTAAGTCAAGCGGTCTAAACCACCGCTTAGACTTTCGAACTCGACCCGTTTGGTCGGTCATTAGGATCCGACCAAGCATGTTTAGTGACCATAGTTGCATAGGGAATAACCTTTCGAGGTTATACCTTATGGTCACCTAGTTTAAGTAGTTGTATGATATGTAGTTTATATGCCTTAGGTAAATTACCAAAATACCCTTTTCATGTATAATTGGATTTTAAGCATATGTAACCTAAACATTTGTCACCTAACTGATTATGCAACCTATTTAAACATATTTAGGCATATAATACTTGTCATAGGACTAGTTAGACGTATCGAACGCGTTTCACGCGAACGACGCGTTAAAGTAGCATAAGCTACCTTAATGGGTCGTAGCGGGTCGAAAGCACTTAGGTTAGGTTCTGATCTTGAATGTAGGCTTTGTTAAACCATATCACATGAGTTCCAACACTCATTTGGTTTACAAGACCTCGTTATATCCGATCTTCTAATTTAGGTGTTGATTTATTTACTAGTGATCTGATTACTAGGTACTACTTGAATTTCCTTGGTTTGTCTGAGCTTCGCTAAGTTCTTTAGATCAAGGATACCTATCATTCAATGTGAGTACATAGCTCCCCTATTTTACTGTTTTCAATTGTTTTGGGGTGATTCATATGTATTTAAACGATTTCGATATTTAAACGATGGTTTCAAAAACGATTAAGATGGTTTATATTAAACTAATAACGATTTCGATAATGTGAACGAACTTGTTGGTTGTAATTACATAACAAATGACATTCATTAGCATTGATCAAGCCAACCAGTATTAGGTTATGGTACCATAGGATCTGACAAATCCCGTTATCAGACTACACCCATGGTTATGTGTGGGGGTTATGTAGGTAACGACCGAATCTGATGATTGTTAACTTACTCTTTGGTGGTTTGTTAATACGAAAAACGAGATGGTCGAGTCACGAATGTTTGAATGTTATTAGCGAGGCGACCAAAAGTAGTTTCACAATTAAAACAAAAACGATTTTGGGACGAATTAAACGATTTGGAACGACTTAAACGAAATAAATGATTTGAACGAACGAATGGTTTGGGTTGTGATTAGGTAATGAGATGGGTGTAACATGATAGAAGCATGGTAGATACGCCGCTGGTACATCTTATATATAAGTGCTTTTATCATATTACATTTCATGTCATTATTTACTTCACTTGGGAAACGATTTGAAACGATGTCACACAACGAGGTTTTCGAAATGATATAAACCATACGAGTTTTATTAACGAGATGTTTTACGAAATGGTTTACTAAAACAAACATTTTGGGGCTAAGAATCATGGCTACGAGATTTTTATAAATTATAACCATCTTGATTTGAGTTGGTTAATCATGTTGCAATATTATATACTTTTCAAAACAAGGTTTTCGAGGTATTGCAATATATACATAAACGAGCCATAATTCCGATACTCTCACAAAACCTATGTGCTCGCCAGCATTTCTTTGCTGACTTTGTTTTTACATATGTTTCAGGTGATGTTGCGTGATGATTGCTAGGAAGCATGTTCACTTAGGATCTGGACGTGGCCTTAGTGACATAAAAACGATAGTAGACGATGTTTAATTTGTTTGTTTTGGTTTAAAGACAATGTACATTACTTGATAAATCAATAAAACGAAACTTTTAATTACCATGGTCGTTGAAACGATGATTCTGTTAGAACACTCCCTAACGTTTCCACCACGGTTTATTGTTTTAACATGGTCGGGGTGTGACAGTAGTCTCGTGAATAGAATCCAGATCTTGAACCAACACATCTACAAGAAAGAGTAGATGGTTAGAACAAGCTCGGATTCTATCAGTTATGAGTGCATTGAGTGTAGAGTTGAAAGAAAGTTGGAAAACCATCTTTCAATCCTTTTCACCGTGAATATGTTTAGATCTATGAAAGATCTTTGTTTGTTTATGTGGAAATCGGTTAGATCTAGGTTGTTCTTGGTGGATTGAGGCCAAAACAAGAAGTTCTCAAGAACACCATGATGACATCATCCTAGAACACCTTGAATCTTGATGATTTCACGGTTAAAAGTTAACATTTAAAAGATAGAAAGGTGTAGGAGTGCGTGTAGATTAAGAAAGTACAAGATTTAGGTTGAAATCTTACCGGAATCGCGAGAAATCGAAGAAAAAGTAAGGTTGGAGCGATGGTCGGACAGAGAGTGCCAAAAGTAGTAAGTTTGATGTGGACAAGGGGTATTTATAGGGTTTCCCAAAGTGGAAAGGGTTGGCCGATCGAGTGGCTGGCCGATCGAGCGGCAGCTCAATCGAATGGCTGGTCGATCGGCCGGTCACTTGGTCGATCAGTCACTTGGTTCGAGCGTTTGGTGCGACGAGTTTTGCCGTTTCGATTGCGATTGTGAGCATCGCGATGCGATAGAATTTCCTATTCAAATTACTTTTAATCCCAACTACTATATCAACATACAATTATCCTAGATTGCTTGTGTTTAGCGTTTGCGATTCGATTGCGATTGAGTTTCGATTGCGTTTCGATTAATCACCACACGTAACATAATTAAACATGCACAAGCAACACATAAGGCACACATACACATAAAACATTATCCAGAACCCGTAATTCGAGTTGCGAGTGCGATTGCGATAGCGATAAAACATGCGATAAGTATCGAATAACCCTCGATAATACAACTAACGTTAAGCATAAAATAGACTATTTACGAGCCAAAGAAGTCAAAACAGGAATTGAGCAAGGAGTGACAGATTACAATTAGCAATCTTGTCTCCCTTTGACTTCAATCTTGACATTGACTTTGACTTTCGAAACACGGGGTGTTACAGCCTCCCCTAGTTGAGGGAATTTCGTCCTGAAATTAGGCCGAAGCCGTAGCAAATAACTGCGGGTACTTCGCCTTCATGGCGCTTTCGAGTTCCTAAGTGAACTCTGCGCCTCGTTTGCCTTCCCATCGGACTTTCACAATAGGAATGCGCGAGCGTCTGAGCTGCTTGGTTTGGCAATCCATGATTTCGATAGACTTCTCCACGAAGTGTAGTGTTTCGTTTATTTGGAGATCATCAAGAGGTACAATTAAATCATGCTCAGCCAGGCACTTTCGAAGGTTCGAAACATGGAAAGTTGGGTGGACGTTACTCAGTTCCTCATGTAGTTCGAGTCTGTAGGCGACTTTTCCGATCCTTTCCAGAATCTTAAAAGGTCCAAAATATCGAGGCGCTAGTTTCCCTTTCTTGCCGAATCTGACCACACCCTTCCAAGGTGATACCTTTAGGAGTACGTAGTCGCCAACGTCAAATTCAAGGGGCTTGCGTCGTCTATCGGCATAACTTTTCTGTCGACTTCGAGCTTTTAGCAGATTATCTCGAATCTGAAGGACTTTGTCACTCGTTTCTTGCAATAACTCAGGACCGGTTAATTGCGAGTGCCGATCTCGTGCCATACAATAGGCGATCGACATCTCCTTTCGTATAAAGCCTCAAATGGTGCCATTTGAATGATGGAATGATAACTGTTATTATACGAGAATTCGACTAACGGTAGGTAAGCATCCCAATTACCACCGAAATCTATGACACACGAACAGAGCATGTCTTCAAGGGTACGGATCGTTCTCTCAGTCTGACTGTCGGTTTGAGGGTGGAATGTGGTACTCAGATTAAGCGTAGTACCGAGAGCCACTTGAAACGTTTCCCACAGTCGCGAGGTAAACCGAGCATCACGGTCAGAGATGATATCACGAGGCGTCCCATGTCAAAAAATGATCTCGTTGGTGTAAATTCGGGCTAATCGTTCTACCTTGTAGTATTCCCGTATTGGCAGAAAATGGGTAGATTTGGTCAAACGGTCAACGACAACCCAGATGCTGTCGTGTCCTGATGTTGTACACGGGAGCTTAGTTATAAATTCCATGGCTATACTCTCCCACTTCCATATAGGAATCGGGGGTTGTCGAGTAAGCCAGAGGGCCTTTGATGTTCCGCATTAACTTTCGAGCAGGTTAGGCACTTTCCAACATAGAGAGCGATATCCCTCTTCATGCCCGGCCACCAGTACTTGTAGCGAAGGTCCTGGTACATTTTATCGGCACCGGGATGAATAGAATACCGAGATTTGTGGGCTTCGTCCATCAAAATCTGTCGCAAATTGGTCCGCTTAGGGATCCAAATTCGGTACAGAAAGTGGAATGTCCCATTCGACTTATTCACAAGCTGGGCTCCATCATGATAGATTCTTTCCTTCTTCAAGGTACGTTCGGTAAAACACGCATGTTGGGCTTCGCGGATGAGGGTTTCGAGATCGTATTGGGCTTGAACATCACGGATGCTGAGCAGATAGCTCCGCCTACTGAGGGCGTCGGCAACGATATTTGCTTTGCCTGGGTGATAATGAATCTCACAGTCGTAATCGTTGAGAAGTTCAACCCATCGGCGTTGACACATATTAAGTTCTTTCTGATCAAAGATATGTTATAGGCGCCTATGATCGGTGAAGATCGTACACTTGGTACCATACAGGTAGTGTCGCCAAATCTTTAACGCAAAAACAACGACGCCTAGCTTGAGATCATGGGTTGTATAGTTCTTCTCGTGGATTTTGAGCTGACGAGACGCGTAAGCGATAACCCGGTCTCGTTGCATGAGAACACAACCGAGTCCAAGGTTTGAGGCATCCCAATAGACTATAAAGTCAGCGTTTCCATCGGGTAAAGTGAGGACAGAAGCATTGCAAAGCATCTGTTTGAGGGTTTGGAAAGCAGACTCTTGTTCGGCTCCCCAAACAAATGGCTTGTCTTCGTGGGTGAGAGCGGTAAGCGGCACAACGATTTTAGAGAATCCTTCGATAAATCGACGACAATAGCCCGCTAGTCCGAGAAAAGAATGGACTTCAGACGGATTCTTCGGCGTAACCCAACTCTTAACTGCTTCAATCTTCACGGGATCGACATGAATACCTTGACTATTGACAATGTGACCGAGTAATTGAACCTCCTCCAGCCAAAATTCGCACTAGGATAATTTGGCATAGAGTCGATTTCCTTGGAGTAGCTCGAGAACCAAACGTAGATGTTGCGCGTGTTCGGCTTTCGACTTTGAATAGATCAGGATATCATCGAAGAACACGATGACGAAGTGGTCAAGAAATGGTTTACACACCCGATTCATCAGATCCATGAAAACCGCGGGTGCGTTAGTTAAACCAAAAGGCATAACAACGAACTCATAGTGGCTGTATCGAGTGTGAAAAGCGGTTTTGGGTATATCCTCCTCTTGAATGCGTAGTTGGTGATAGCCTGAGTGTAGATCGATCTTTGAGAAACACGTAGCACCTTGTAACTGATCAAACAAATCAACAATGCGAGGCAGGGGATAGCGATTCTTGATGGTCAAATTATTCAATTCCTAATAATCGATGCACATCCTGAACGACCCATCCTTCTTTTTGACGAAAAGGACTGGCGTGCCCCATGGAGAGGTGCTCGAGCGAATGAAACCTTTATCAAATAATTCCTGGAGTTGACTCGAGAGTTCACGCATTTCGGACAGAGCGAGTCGATAAGGAGCTCTAGCAATAGGGTTGGCTCCAGGAATGAGGTCAATACGAAAATCGATATCACGACTTGGTGGTAGGCCGGGAAGATCATCAGGAAACACATTAGGAAATTCACGAACCACAGGAACATCTTTCACTTATGTCTTTCCTTTCTTTTCCTTCTCCGCTACTACAATGTTAGCCAAGAAAGCTCTATATTCCTTGCGGAGATACTTGCTAGCTTGGACACATTAAATGAGCTTAAAACCTTTCGAGGGAGTTTCACCATAAACACACAATATATCACCGTTAGCGAGCGCGAACCAAATCATCTTATCAAAGCATACAACTTCGGTATGGTTTTCACGAAGAAAGTCCATGCCTACTATGATGTCAAAACTTCCGAGCTACATCGGAATAAGATTAATCGGGAAGATGTGATTGTTGAGTTCAAGAGTACAATCACGAAGAACAGAATTAACGACGACCGTTCTTCGGGTGGCGACTTCAACATCGAACGTCGAGGGGAGTTGGGAGCGCTTACGACTAAGGAGCTTCTTGAATTCGAACGACACAAAACAGTTATCGGCTCCAGTATCAAACAAACGCAAAGCATAAATACCATTCACAAGTAACGTACCATTGACCACGTTGTTGTCAGCCTGGTCTTGGAGCGCATTAATGTTGAAGGTTCTGGCGCGGGCGGCTTGTTACTGTTGCTGTTGAGGCTGTTGCTGCTGCTGTTGCTGAGGCTGCTGCTGTTGGGGCTCTTGTTTCACAACCCTGTTCAGGCACATATTCGTGAAGTGGTTGGGATCACCACACGCGAAGCAGACTCTGGCGTTGACCGCAGGTGCCTGAGCAGCTGGTTGGCCTTGAGGAGCTGGAAGCAAAGCTTGATGAGCAGTGGCTTGAGCTGGCGCTTAACGGGGACCAGTACGGCAGTTTGCGGTGAAGTGACCGTACATATTGCAGTGCGCGCAAAAATGGCAAGCTAGACCCACCGGGTGATGATAAGTGCATGTCGGGCAGGCAGGGTGGGGACCAGTATACGCACGCTTTGCGGGCGGCGCATAGGTGATTGGAGCTGGAGCTGATCGGTGTTGTTGTTGTTGCTGAGCTGGTACCGCTTGAAGTGGAGCAGAGGTAGTGACATCATAGTTCTTGTTGCTGGAGCTGCTGTTGTTGTTCCTCTTCTTGCGGCGAGAGGACTTTGATGACTGCGATGCGGTGGCGGTGGTGTCGGCAGTTGGTGCGGCGGTGGCTTGGTGCAGGTTCTTTGAAGCTTTATCCTAGTAACCAGCTTTTACTCGCTTGTCGTTGATTTCAGCGGCAAGCAAGTAAGTCTCTTCGATCGTTGCTGGCTTTGCGGCATGCACAAAATCTGCAACACAGTCTGGCAGTGCTCGAATGTACTTCTTGATTGTCATCTCGGGCGTCTTCACTTGATCGGGACAGATGATACTGAGCTGCTTAAAGCGAGCAGTCAGGGCAGCGTTGTCACCATCTTTTTGCATAATGTGCCAGAACTCATCCTCCAGTTTCTGGCGCTCATGCGGAGGGCAGAACTCCTCGAGCATAACGTTCTTCAACTCATCCCATGACAGACCATGGTCTGCATCATTTCCTCGCTTGTTCCTTTCGGCCGTTCACCAGTCTAGAGCGAGGGACTGGAAGACGCGGTCACGTTCAGTGTGCGGAGATTATCAGGACATTCGCTCTGTCGCAGGGTGACTTCAATTGAGTCAAACCATTGAAACAAAGCCGTAGGGCCTTCTTCACCGGTGAACTCCTTTGGTCCGCATGCCTTGAACTGTTTGAAGCTGAAAGCGGCTTTGGGAGTCTCGGTCCTGGATTCTTCAGACGATTTGCTCATGTTCTCGTACAGTTCGTTGACGACTTGGGGTACAACCTTTGCCATTTGTTTTGTAATCATGGCAGCGAGGCGTTTGTCTGCTTGCTTTCGACGAGCATCTCGGGTAGCTCGAGATCCAGATGACGACATTGTCTACAACAGACATCGCCACAGGACTCAACACAACATAATCGAATCTCACCTCACTCGCCTAATGTTACTAAAGCTCAGGAACACATATAATCACCTAAGCACATAGGCATATAATCACATATTCACGTAAGCACAGAAGCACATAAGCATGGAAGCACATAAGCACGGAAGCACATAAGCACGTAAGGCACAGAAACACAGAAGCACATACGCATGTAATCACAAGAGGCAGTCAGAATACAAAAACCTATCATTCAAAGTCCGTGAGCGTTCGAGAATAGCTATCGTGAATAACATAGCGAATAGTATAATATAAGTGTATAGCATAGCAAGCAACATAACGTATGGTGGTTCCTCATGGTAGTAGTGATTTGTCAGCGTTTTGAGATAGAAATGCAGTGCGAGTTGAGTGTGTCGATCAAAGCGAAAGCGAGAAGCGTAGAAATCACCAAAAATCATAATACATAACAGATAAAGTCACATAAAACACATAAAAGCCACATGAAATCGGTAATTATCAGAGTCGGCAGTAACGAGCTCAGAATCGTAACACATAAAAATCGAAAAATAGATCGTCTACGGCTATATAGACGTTGACTAACCAAAGTGATTCGACTATTCTCAAGGACTTGTTGTACACACTTTGACCTTCAGGACTGTGCTTTTGCCTCGAATCTTGGGCTCGACATGCATCCTTCCAGTCATATCATGACTTTAAATCATTGGAGTCCGTCGAGACTTTGATGAGAGGTTTGTAAAACTAAGTAAAGGTCGGAACAAGTCATCAAGGTTAGGGTTTCACCCCTGTCTTAACAACTTCGTTCCTTTTTTGATAAAAACAAAAGAGAATTATGCGTCAAAGTATGGATTTCACTCCTGATTCAATGCAAATTCACGTGTTTATAGATGAAAAATGCGAGGCGAACAAGCAATTTGGTCGAGAGTTTGCGGTTTTCACACCTAATCTCGGCCTAATTGCTCGTTTATTTTTGAAAACCAAAGTGCAGTGATAGTGTAGCGTAGGTGACAATAGCGAGAAATAGCAAGCAAGCTCGTACATAATCCCTACCGGATATGCACAAGTTGCTCTGTTGGTTCCTAACTGTAGACTAGGTCACTTCTAAGACATCGACTCGGACTAGGTCGAGTCTTGCTGATTCCCTATAGTTATGGCTCTGATACTAATCTGTCACACCCCAACCGATGGCGGAATCATCGGGGCGTGGCACTGAGCGAAACAGATTGTCCAGAAGTTTCCATAACAACTATATTTACCAAATATTTAAGCAACACGTCCCATACCATGTCATAAATGATAATACAATTATTACAGAAAAGATCTAGTTAAATTGTTCTATTCCGACAACTCAGATTTTTATTACAGACAATTGTTTATTATTGACCTAGGTCTTTCCTAGCCTCGATTTCACAGCAAAGTAAGCAAATAAGCATCCTAAGCACCTGTCACATACGTTAAAGTAAAAGTCAATACACATAGTGTAAGGGTGAGCATACAAGTTTAATAGATATAATAGAGTTCGAAATCGATTACGCATAACCAGCATGTACACAGTGTGAAATGAGGCATGTTAGTTATTGACATGAACCTATCGATACCACTGACTGCGGGTTGACTGCCCAAGGCAGTTCGCGATACACACTCACCACTGTGAGCCATGTAACTAATTGTCCTTAACAACCCCTGAGTGAACAGGTGCTGACTCCAAACTATAGTACTATCGTTGCTAAGGCAGGTAGACAACATTCCATGTGTAAACATAACAAACAATCATTCATTAAGTCACGTATAACATGAGGTAACGGTTAGCGTTAAAAGTATTACGTAGTGTGTTCGATGTGATTTAGAATAAGTAACGTATGTAACACCCAAAAGTGCGTAAAGCAAAAAGGGATCGAGTATACTCACAGCGATTGATGGATTGAAGGGAGCGCTAGAGAGTAGGGTTAGCCTGATCAGAACGATAGCATAACGATAAGCGACGCGTAAAACGATACAAGTGTTAGTGGGTCGGACAGCAGTTCGATCGGATGGTAGTCCGATCGGACAGCCGGTCGTTTGAGTGACAGTCCGCTCGGATGGTCATCCGATCGGGTGACCTTTCGAGTGGATTGTTTCTTCCTTTGGAAAGGATGTGTTTGTGTATGATGGTTTGACTTTTGAAGTTTTCGTTGCAGCATTTGAAAACACAGAAGTATCTCTATCTTTCAGGTCGGTCGATCGGACGGACGTTCGATCGGATGATAACTCGATTGGTTGAATACTTTAGTGAGAACAAATTCACAACAGTTTGTCACTCGATCGGATTGCAGTCCGATCGGATGGCAACCCACTGACATTGAACATGTTTGAAAATTGTTAAGTGTTGAAGTTAGAACATCACATGGTCGAGTGGTAGTACGTTCGGGTGGTAATCCGATCTGTCAGCACCTAGTTCAATGTTCATCCTTCAAGGTTTTGAAAATAAAGGTTAAGTATGGGGCCAAGGTGTAAGTCGATCGGGTGACAACCCGATCGGATGACAGTCCGATCGGATGGTAGTATAATCGGACGGCATTCCATCCTGGTCGTTCCGTTCGTCTGACACTTGGTTGTTTTTGATAGCTTGTTGTTTTATCGAGACGTTTTGATAACATGTTAAGCAACAGAAACCTTGTCAATACTTGGTAGCCCTGATCGGACAGGAATCACCCAAATCCGACCAGTTAACTGTTGAAGACGGTGTTCCATGTTTAACCCTAAATCGGTAGTCTCGTGGATAGAATCCAGATCTTGAACCAACACATCCACAAGAAAGAGTAGATGGTTAGAACAAGCTCCGATTCTATCGGTTTTGAGTGCATTGAGTGTAAAAGAGTTGAAAGAAAGTTGGAAAACCATCTTTCAATCCTTTTCACCGTGAATAGGTTTAGATCTATGAAAGATCTTCGTTTGTTTATGTGGAAATCGGTTAGATCTAAGTTGTTCTTGGTGGATTGAGGCCAAAACATGAAGTTCTCAAGAACACCATGATGACATCATCCTAGAACACCTTGAATCTTGATGATTTCACGGTTAAAAGTTAAGATTTAAAAGATAGAAAGGTGTAGGAGTGCGTGTAGATTAAGAAAGTACAAGATTTAGGTTGAAATCTTACCGGAATCGCGAGAAATCGAAGAAAAAGTAAGGTTGGAGCGCTGGTCGGACAGAGAGTGCCAAAAGTAGTATGTTTGATGTGGACAGGGGGTATTTATAGGATTTCCCAAAGTGGAAAGAGCTGGCCGATCGAGTGGCAGCCCGATCGAGTGGCTGGCCGATCAAGCGGCAGCTCGATCGAATGGCTGGTCGATCGGCTGGTCACTTGGTCGATCAGTCACTTGGTTCGAGTGTTTGGTGCGACGAGTTTTGCCGTTTCGATTGCGATTGAGAGCATCACGATGCGATAGAATTTCCTATTCAAATTACTTTTAATCCCAACTACTATATCAACATACAATCATCCTAGATTGCTCGCGTTTAGCGTTTGCGATTGAGTTTCGATTGCGTTTAGATTAATCACCACGCGTAACATAATTAAACTGTTGGATGTTGAACGTATGTGCAGCGGAATTAACATTCACGTGTGGATTGTATCAATGCAGTGATCAATGAATGGAAAATGATAATAGAGAAAGGACAATTTCGAGTGGGAAAATGTCTTTGTACCGAGAGAAGTTCCCAGCAATGTGTATATATATATCAGACATAAAACGGTTATGTGGAGGTTTGGTTTTGGTGGGAATAACCGTCAAAGATGAAACGTTTAACCAACCGACACAACTGTTCGTCTAAATCGTTTCATACATACATACATAACGGAATATCATAAAAGTGTATAAGTACATATAATTATCGAATTGTAATAATTATGTTTATATATATATATATAGTCTAATACTCTCCCCTAAACATAATTATGTTTACGGGAGTTCTTGAGAACGCTGTAGTTAGCCTCATTTACAGCCTTCTCCGCCCTTGTGAAATCGAACCTCTTCCTTTGTTGCAGTTTCTTGAGTCCATACCAGTCATTACCAACAAAGAACGCATAATGTTCTTTAGCTACTCCTTCTTATTTTGCACCTGCCCACCCGCTTAAATCTTCGGCCACACCCTCTTGATCTGCACCTGGTTGTCGGCTTGAACTTTCTTCTTCGTCTAAGCTTTTGCTTCTTCTGGTTTCAGAAACATGAATCCCATGATCCACATTGATCTCCTTCTCGGCTGCGTTTTCTTGTACAGTTTTGAACTTGTAATAATATACCAATACGTCCAGGTACATGGCATATATGAGTCTCATGAAATTCCCTTCTTTGTAATCGAAACCCATATCTCTCGAGATGACAGCCCACATGTTATCTTCAGTTACTCTCCGGTGACCCCCTTCCCTCTTCACCGCCATGTAAAGATCAAGTAAACATACCCTTCTATTATTTTTAGCAAATGCAGGCAATGGCCTTGTATATATTTCTAATTTATCTTTTAGAAACCAATCAACCATCTCTTCAAACTTTCTTTCTAAATAAAACTTTTACTTGCGGACATAGCTGTCATCTTCTAACATATCTAACAATGCCTTGCATTCTTGGAAATTTGTAAATGACATTGCTTGTAATATCAATATGTTCCAATCAGGCTCATTTGAAGATATGTTCAAACTTTCGAAATATTGGTTTAAATATTCTCATTTGAAGTGTTCATATTCCGAATCAGACCTTAACACCATCTCCTTTTCTCTATTTCCGATTTCATCTTCCTTAGTAAATCCCGTTATATCATTTTTCTTATTTATGACGGGAATACTAAAAGTAGGGAATATTTTGCATGTATCTCCCATAAATTTGACTGTAAACCCTTGAGTTATAAGTTGATCTAGACTTAATATGTTCCTATCAAGATCCGGGGTGAAGAATACGCTTTGAATTCTCATTTTTTTTGGATCCTGATACTAATTCAACAATTCCTATGCCCTTTATGAAATAGAATTTGTTCTCGCCTGTTTGTGTTTCGACATCGATCATACACTTTATTCTTTTGAACATATCTATATTTCCTGAGTAGTGTTTCTTAAGAGATTTACTGACATACCATATATCGGACCAGAAACCGCCATCCGTTCCGGTCACCATGTATTCCAATCTTTGAACATTCTGTTCCCCATCGCTTGATTCTTTCTATGGCTGCGTCCCTGTGTTGATTGCCAGACGGATGAGTTGTGCAGTCTCATCATTTTCCTTTTCTTTGCAGAATGCAATCTGGTGTCCCGGTAGATTGCAATAATAACACTTCCTTTGTCACTATCGTCTTTCCCTCTTCTTCTCGTTTGAGCAATGCATACATGGCAGGGTTGTTGATGTCGTCATGGAATTCTCTTCTCTTTAAGAAGTGGCTTTGATACCACTTTGATGGATGTTGAACGTATGTGCAGCGGAATTAACATTCACGTGTGGATTCATTGTATCAATGCAGCGATCAATGAATGGCAAATGATAATAGAGAAAGGACAATTTTGAGTGGGAAAATGTCTTGGTACCGAGAGAAGTTCCCGGCAATGTGTATATATACATCAGACATAAAACGGTTATGTGGAGGTTTGGTTTTGGCGGGAATAACCGTCAAAGATGAAACGTTTAACCAACTGACACAACCGTTCTTCTAAATCGTTTCATACATACATACATACATACATAACGGAATATCATAAAAGTGTATAAGGACATATAATTATCGAATTGTAATAGTTATGTTTATATATATATATATATATATATATATATATATATATATATATATATATAGTCTAATATAAACATGCACAAGCAACACATAAGGCACACATACACATAAAACATTATCCAAAACGCGTAATTCGAGTTGCGAGTGCGATTGCGATAGCGATAAAGCAATAAAACATGCGATAAGTATCGAATAACCCTCGATTATTAATAAGTACTTCACATAATACAACTAACGTTAAGCAAAAAATAGACTATTTATGAGCCAAAGAAGTCAAAATAGGAATTGAGCAAGGAGTGACAGATTACAATTAGCAATCTTGTCTCCCTTTGACTTCAATCTTGACTTTGACTTTCGAAACACGGGGTGTTACAACATGTACCTATTATAAAGGTCATCTTGGGTGCCTGAAGAGGCCCAAGATATGCTGTGGAAGATTGAGTCCATTATAAGACAGAAAGTACTTCCCTCGTTTGAGTAAATCTCGAGGTCGAGATTTCTTTTAAGGGGGTGAGGATGTAACACCTCGTAAAATCACGTCCAATGATATGTTGACACATGTACTAAACCTTAATAAAGTCAAACGTTGAATTTGAAGGACTATTTTTGCGAAAAATCAGAAACCTTGATTATGAAAGTACTAAAAGTGTCAACATGCTTAAACTAGGCCTCTGAATGATATTACTCAGTACTCATATTCACTAATGAGCCATTTCTTGATCGAGGGTAGCCGTTTGCATAATTAATTGAAAGTTTACGCGACAAAGGGTTAAAAGCGTCAACATGTTAATTCTTACCTCTGAATGACCTTTTAACAAACCGGGAGCTTCATGATGTTTGGTTATACTCTCGGGAATGCCTAATATTGGCCATTAAGGGCTTTTATGCGTATAAGTGAAGTTACGCGCAACTTTGCAAGTTAGAGGGACTGAAAGCGTCAATATGTTTAATTATACCTCTGAATGACCTTTTTACGAACCCGAAGCATCGTGATGTTTAATAATACTCTCTAGAATACCTAATATGGATTTCATAGGGCTTTGGTGCTATTAAAAGATGATATGCGCAAGTTTGCGCAATAGAGGGACCAAAAGCGTCAACTTTCAAATCTACGCCTTTGGGTGACTATTTAAGCAAACGGGAGCGTCATAATTAAGTATAGGCTCAGGAATACTTAATGTGGGCCACGGAAGGCTTGGATATCATTGAGTGACATTTCGCGCAACTTTGTGCGATTAAAGGACTAAAAGCGACGTCAAGCGAAACTACGCCTTTGAAAGGCCTCTGGAGCGAACCGGGAACTTCGTGACGTTCTGTCATCCTTCCGTGTATGCCGGAGTGGGCCGCTAACATTTTAAGCTCATATTATCCTATATATTATAGTTATGTGCTAATTACGTCAACTTTGGAAAATTTGTTTTTGCATAAAAACTCATAAGGGCCTTTCATGGCATAACCTCAAAATACATCCGATGTGAGCCTGGAATCGAGAGTCCTCTGAGCTGCCCCTTTTTCGGGTTAATTACAGCAGCAAAAACAGCTTATATAGCTGTTTCGCGCGAAGAACAAGACTCGGGGACCAAAGCCGCATATGCAGCAAACATGTGAGCTGGGCAAGACCTCGGTGGCGGGCCGCATAAGCCGGGCCTGAGGCCTACGCGGGCCGCCAGCGACCAGATCTGCAGTTTTATTTTTTTTTGTTGATTTTTCTTGTTGTCTTTCATTTATTTAAAACCCATGTGCTCTTATTTCGATTCTATGGGCTCTTTGATGGTATTAAAACATGGTAAAACACATGTAACAATCTCATAATCCTTTCCAACACTTGTCATGATCCTATGCAATCCCAAAAACTATATAAAGGGCTTTGAATTCATTTGAAATTCACACCATTTTCTTGGGTTCTTGCTCTCTATCTCAAATCTGAGGATCCTGATCATTTGGAGCCTCCTTTTGAGTTCTTTTCAGTCCTAAGGACCACTCGTAAGCGTTCCTTTCGTGCTTAATTATTTTGTTTGGCTCTTAAAGCCGAAAAGACAAGCGTTTGTGATAAACGCTTTGACTTTTAAACGGTCGAGCCATTGTTCGCAACGAACATGGCTACGTGATCGTAATTAGGTAGATATTAAACCCTCAAAAGGGCACCTCCTAATTATCACGTTTACTTAGTTAAATGTCGGGTCAAAGTAATTAAAATAAAAGTCAAACGAGTCAGTTTTTATATAAAAATTCATAACTAATGATGTAGAAGCAATAAAATTAGTTTTGTCACTTTAATAACTTGGTAAATATTAATTGAACATGTCTAGGCATGTTCAACCCGACAATTCTAAGTTTAGGCTCGATTCGCAACCGAAAGTCGCAAAAGTTGAGTTTTGCTTTGACTTTCAGTTCTGACCTGATTTAGCTTAGTTTAGTTATGCCTTAGGATTCCTTTAGGACCATATTATATGTTAGTATAACCCTCTGAGGTTATACAACATGGTTCCATAGAAATCCTAGTTCATTGCATGTTTCCGTTAAATGCTTAAAACGTTTACCGTTATGCCCTTTTGATATAAAAACGAGATTTTTGAAAATGTGAGAGGACAAAAACCTTTATTACTGATTTATAAGAATGTCCTAAAAATTTGACATCAGTTTGTGGTCTAAATTAGGAGTTATGCTCGATATCATAAGTTAAAAGCTTTTTATTAATTAAACGCCACTTTCGGCATAAAACCTATTTAAACCCTAATTTTCACACCAAAATTTCTACCCACTGATGTAATATAATATTTAGGGATTTTTGAAGATTTTTGTTGAATTTTAAACTGATCATAACATAGGGTTCTTCCATTGACTCGGTAATTGACGGTTATGCCCTTTTTGCTAATAAAATGAGTTTTACACATCCTTTACACATCAAACTTTTTTCTACTGATTTTATATATTAAATAAGTTATTTTAAATAGTAAAGACAGTTCAAAATCTCAGATTTCCTTATTTAACCCGAATATCGTCAAATACCGACTTTTATGCGATTTAGGCGCATAGTATGGTTTAAAACCATATTTGGCACCTAAGGCTTGTTACCTACTGATGTTATGAATAAATTTTTATACTTTAACAGTAAGTAAAAATTTTGAACTCAGATTTCCAAATTTGACCCTTAAAGCTTATGTGAAATGACCAAAATGCCCCTACGGTGCATAGTTTGGCCATAAATGATAAATTTTACATATATACAATATCTTACTGTTATGACTTGCAAAAATAAATACTTTTACTGATCATTTTAGACCAGAACCTCAGATTGTTATTTAACCTCTTTTATAATCTTTAAAATGACCAAAATACCCCTACAGGGCTTAAATTGGTTTTAAATCCGTTTTGGGCATAATGGAAGGTATCCTACTGATATCACAACATATTTAAGGCATATTAACTTGTGAAACCTGTACATGACTCTTTTGGTTACCCGTTATGCATTTTTCGCGTTCGTTACGGTTTATGTGACTAGTTTGCATAAATTGACCGAAACGGGTCAAACCTTATCATTTTCACTTCAAAATCCAGAATGTATTTAGTTTACCCATATTATACAAGTCTTCATACTTTTCGGGTTTGAATCACATTCTAATCTGGTCTTCGCTTAATCTTGCGTTTTGAACCGTAAACCTTTCATTAAAACTAACAGGTCTAAGTTTAAACTTAAGTAAGGCCCGTTAGGAATCTAATAGGTTATTAAAACCTTCGTTCCAGATTTAGGAGACCAGTAAAAGATATTTGCACTTGCTGATTGTTATACGGCTGAGATAAGTTTGTATTTTTGCTCAGGTAAATACTTTAATTTAATTTCCCTTATACAGGTTTGGGGTACGGTATATAAAATACTGTTTGGTCGGGTATTGAATCTTTGATCGAATGATGATTAAAACATTGAGATAACCCGTTTAATCTATTTTGTTTGTTTTAAGCCTTTGGGGGGTTAATGATCATGTCCTGGATATCCTCGGCTCATTCATTGAAATGGTCACGACTTAAGCACGGGGTGTAGGCATACACCTGCCGGTGCGTATATAAAATGATATACGCTCTCGTTGAGACTAACTCGCCGTGGGTTATTTTATGTGGTGTGTCTATTAGTCTTTAACCCAGTATTTCTAACCCGGGCTACTGAACGTATAACAAACATATAATTCTTTTACAAGATTATTTTTAAATAATTATCCCAAGTTATAAAAGATTATTTGTGCCTTGTTCATTTAAATCAATTTTATAAACACCTTCAAAATGAGTTGGTTATTTGTATTTACCAGTGTAAACTGACGTATTTTCCAAAAAGGTTAAGTGCAGGTACTAAGCGAAATGGGCTGGCTACTCCTAGTGTCAAATAAAGAGTCTTGCAAACTTTTGATGCTTAAATCTGTTGAACAATATTTCTTTTGCTTTAGATCCGCCTGTGGATCCTTTTACAATCCGTTTGTAATATTTATGTTACTTTCAAATCGGTTTGTAATATTATTACTTTTAGACTTCCGCTGTGCATTCAACTGTAATAAATTGACTACGATGATATCAACTACGTCACGATACTCCCCACCGGGCCCACCGGTAATACGTGAAAAAATCGGGGTGTGACAGGTTGGTATCAGAGCCAACACTGAGTGAATTAAACACTAGCCTTTTATGTTTAATCTCAATGACATAGTTGCACATTCCTTGACTTCCGAGTCTAGTTATGAACTAGGAATAATCTCATCCCTGTTATATGTATACATTGTTTTCGATATTTATGTACCTCGGGATGGTGTCGTCGAGCAAGCTGCCATTGGTGGAAGCTTCCCAGTCTTAAAATGTTAAGCTTCGTACCACAGCTCGGATTAGGTATGACCAGTATGGAGAAAGGACCTTTTTGAACCCATTCCCAAAAAAAAAATCAAACCAGTTGAACCCATTAACCATATTTCAGATCCTGTACCTAAGACTTTTGAAACTTAAAATGAGAAGCCAACATCGGAGGAGTCCATACCAACTGTCCCTGAGGCTTCCACTCCCAAGACGATACCTATGGACCCAAACGACCCATATTTCTAATCTCCAAGCTTTGGAATCCCAAACTTAGATTATACCTATCCTGACCTTATTCGTGATCCATATTATTTATTAACCATAAAATCCTTGGATTTCACTTTTGCAAAGATTCCTAATATAGAAGACTTCGAATATACACCAAAAACCTTCAGTATTTGTACCGCACATAGAGGACCAAGGAGAAAACTTTCAGAAATCAAGTGAAGGAGAAACTCCTTTGTTATATTTCATTTCTAGTACTCCCTATAAGCACACACACACACACACACACACACACATATATATATATATAGGTAGAGGATCCTATAAAATAAATCCCTGCGTGGGCGAATTTCTTGGTTTAAGACCCGTTTAGGGCAATTATAGTAACTCTTTAGGGCTTTCTATAAAAATTTTCCTTTTTGGAATTTACTTTGGTATTAAACAATATACATATGTATTATGTCTTAAATCAGAACATCGTTTCAATTTATGATTGCTCCGCCATTTTATCGTAAAGAAAAAAAATCTTAAACGTATAACCTACCCTATATGTCGTTTTAGACATGGCTACAATAGTAAAGCCTTTTTTAAGATGATAGATCCTTGTTAACACCTAAGAACGTGTTAGCACTCTTGACAAATGTGATTCGAGAAAATCACAATAGTCATCCTTATATTGGATCCTTCCAATTTCTTATCTAGCCTAGTGATTTAGAAATCATGGCTCAAATCATCAAAATGATTATATCATAACCATCCATTAGTGATGAAGTGCCTACGGGCCATACTTATTGTCCTCTGAGACAAAATACAGTTGTAGTCTACGACTCCCTGTCAAGAAAAGGTGATGAACTGTGTTCAAGCCATAATGCCTCGATCCTAAAAGATCATGGCTTATAATTTAAATTGTCCTTGTGACTAGGCTTTTGTGCCATTCTAATATTTTGATAATTAACAATTAAGGATTAATTATAATAAAGATCCTAAATAAATGTGACTAACAAATTAACCGATATGGTTTGTTGATACCATGGTTAATGAATCATCAAGATGACTATTCCATAGTAGGCTTCTGAGTAAATCATTGCTATCATTTTATGTAGCAATCAAGCTACATGGCAGAATCAGAAGAAGCCAACAGTCACCCGAGGGAGATTTTATAAAAGATTATTTTAAATAATTGTCCCAAGTTTTAAAAGATTTTATGCCTTGTGCATTCAAACCAATTTTATAAACACTTTTCAAAAAGAGTCAGTTAATTGTATTTACCAGTGTAAACTGGTGTATTTTCCAAAAAGGATAAGTGCAGGTACTATGCGAAATGGGCTGGCTACTCCTAGTATCAAATAAAGAGTCTTGCAAGCTTTTGATGCTTAAATCTGTTGAACAATATTTCCTTTTGTTTTGATCCCCCTGTTGATCCATCTTACAATCCGTTGTGTAATACTTTATGTTACTTTCAAATCGGTTTGTAATAATATTACTTTAGACTTCCGTTGTGCATTGAACTGTGATTATTGACTATGATGATATCAACTACGTCACGATACTCCCCACCGGGCCCACCGGTAATACGTGGAAATATCGGGGTGTGACACAAGTGTTACCAATCGGGCCATAAAAAGTCTGAATGCCCAGACATGGTTGGAAAGAAAGACACCACGGAATCTCCGACAGAAACTTCAAAGGCGAAGGCGAGGTCCTTCCAACTGCCAGCGGCTGAAGCAAAAACAGAACCCGATGTGGTCTCAGGTATATTTGCAGTAAACTCGATTCCTGCACGTGTATTATTTGATACGAGTGCGAATAAATCCTTTGTTTCACATGGATTTATTCGACATCCTTCATTTGTATTAACAAAATTATCTATGCCCTTAGAAGTTGAAATAGGGGATAACAAGAGTTTCATAGTGTGTGATGTCTGTCAAGGCTGTAAATTGAGTATCGATGATGAAGAATACTCGATAGATCTAATCCCGATGTCGATGGGAGAATTTCAAGTGGTTGTTAGGATGGATTGGTAATCCTGACACCATGCAAAATTCGTGTGTTTCCGTAAAGAGATTAAACTAACATCTCCGAGCGGAAAACACGTTACAATCTATGGCGAGAAAGGAGGCCATCCAGTAATATGTTCGATGTTGAAGGCCCACATGCTCATGAAGCGTGGATGTAAAGCGTTTATGATATACACAAATGAGCCCGAGAAAGAATCACCGAAGATCGGAGACGTGCCGGTAGTACGCGACTTTGAAGATGTGTTTCCGGAAGTTTTACCGGGGATACTGCAAGAACGGGTGGTAGAGTTCGGAATCGAATTGGTTCCGGGTGTGAAACCCGTAGCAAAAGCGCCGTACCGACTAGCGCCATCAGAATTACAAGAACTAATGTCGCAGATTCAAGACTTGCTCGACAAAGGATTTATAAGGCCGAGTGTGTCTCCTTGGGGCGCACCGGTACTATTCGTGAAAAAGAAAGACGGAAGCATGCGAATGTGTATCGATTACCGGGAGTTAAAGAAACTCATGGTAAAGAATCTGTACCCGCTTCTGAGAATAGACGATCTATTCGACCAATTACAAGGTACGAATTGGTTTTCAAAAATCGACCATAGATCGGGGTATCACCAATTAAAGGTCAAAGAAGAGGATGTACCGAAGACGACTTTCCGAACGCGATATGGACATTACGAATTCCTCGTGATGTCGTTCGGGCTGACGAATGCACCCGCGGATTTCATGGACCTCATGAACCGGGTGTCACACCCCGATATTTCCATTTATTACCGGTGGGCCCGGTGGGGAGTATCGTGACGTAGTTGATATCATCATAGTCAAACAACACAAATTTAAATGCACAGCGGAAGCAAAAGATAGATTCATTTCAACTGAATAAATTGTAATATTAACTATCACAAGTTTGTTGAAAAGATGCACAGGCGGATC
>JARYGA010007671.1:0-17530 GCA_030545235.1 Helianthus tuberosus | reverse complement strand
CGCGTTAAAATGACGTGAAAAAAACATGTAAAAAACGGCGTGTAAAAAAACGTGTAAAAACGGTGCGTTAAAAAAACATGTAAAAAACGACGCTTGAAAAAACGGCGCGTAAAAAACAAGAGGCGTGAATACGGCGCATAAAAACGCCGTGAAAAAAAAACGGGACGTAAAAAACGTCGCGGTAAAACGGGACGCCAAAAACCGGCGAGCAAAAAAAATTCTCTTTGTTAAAAAAATCTGAATTTAAAAAATGCTTTTAATAAAAAAATTCTTCTTGAAAAATAAAAAGTAATATAATAAAACTAAAAAGTAATAAAAAATAATAAAGACAAAAAGACAAAATAGAGTAATTTTACTATACTACCCTTTTGAATTAAAATATTAAAGACAAAATCTATTTAATATTAATTTTTGTTACTTTCAATCTTATCCATCTATCTTCTTGATTTAAAGGCTAGAAAGTGATAATATGCAAAATAATATGACCACCCTCAAGCAACAACTACTTGCATTACAATAACACTATATATGCCATGTATGAATTCCAAGTATTTAGGTATGTGTTACTTCATGGATGTTTGAAGTTGTGTTTAACTGGCTAAACGGGTAGTCACGAAAAGAAAGAAAGGCTTTGGTAATCATGATCTCGAACAACGAGAGGCGGTGATAAATTTCCCAGCTGTCACAAACCCGACCCCGGTGGGTCTACGGTTTCGTAGGAGATGACGAGTGAGGACGGTGGTATGTGGAAGTAACAACAACAGCGGCTATAGCACCAGAGACAACGCCGATGAACCAGATTTCCCCTGGTACGCTTTGATCCATTCACCGCTTCGTTCAACCTTAGGTGAGTTACTATAATCCTATACAAGTTCCTCCAATTTAATAGGTTTTGTTTTGTTTTGAAATATGTACAGCCGCTTCAACGGAACCTGATCTCCAAACCCGATGCATCCAATGTAAAGGTATTCGATTTTTCAAGGATTTTTTTTTGTTTTATTACACTGATGTTAATTATAACTATACTATTTCTCGGAATAGAGTGGAACACCGGAAAGGGTTTGTTTGGAAGTGTTTGCATGAGAATTTCCAGAGAAGATAACCTGGCAGTTCAGGTCCCAACATCAATGGCTTGAAGGTACGCTTAGAGAATTGTAGTACGTGTATGTATTGGTTTAGCAATGACTATGCGCAAAATCTCTATTGTCCGGAAAATTATAAAGAATGTATACTAGCCATGTGGTGTGGCCATAATACAACACTTTCTTTCCGTATTTATTTGATTAAGTCTTCAACCATTGTTCTAAAAGAGACAATATGGTTAATTATGGCACATTATGTAACAATGAGTTTATTTTGATTTAAGTCTTTAACCATTGTGCTATGATTAAGGGGCTGTTTGTTTACCTCTTAATGAGTCTCTTAATGGTTCAGACATCTTGCTGGTTCAACACTTAGTGGTTCAGACTGTTTGTTTCGTGAGCAGATGTCTGAATGATTCAGATATTTGCCTCTAAATGGTTAAGTATTATACAGAGTCTGAATGGTTAAGACCTCTAATCTGAATTGGTCAAACATTTGCCTCTGAAGGGTTAAGTATAATACTGGCTCTTAATTGTTCAGACAACTTACTGGTTCAGCACTTAATGGTTCAGACCTCTTACTGGTTCAACACTTAATCATTCAGAAGTTACCAAACAACCCCTAAGTCTTCAACCATTGTTCTAACATAAGTCTTCAAACATAAATTAAAGTTTTGTATTATTTTCATTTGTTTAATAAAAAATTGGTATATAAAATTTCTAAAGACTACCCGTGTTTGTACACGGGTTTTACATCTAGTGTTGCTTTAATAGAAGGTGCCTTTAAAGTATAACATTAAATGTGCTTGTATTACATGCAACAAAACTTATACAAAGTTGAATAGTATATTTGTGTCTATAAGCAACGATGTAAATTCATATAGAGGAAATGCCTTTTTCTAGCCTATGCAATATGCATGATCACGTTTATCTCTAAAGTAACTATATGAATTTGATTTTGCACACATGAGAAATTGTATGAAATTGACACATCAAGATGCGCTTATGTGGAATGGTAATGTATAGGGAGGAAGATATGTGTTAATGGAATGCACATGTGAATCTATTGTGTTTTGTGTTTGTTCATCACAATGTTTCGTGGAAGAAAACTATGAACCGGCAAAATTAGATTAAGATTCGATTTGTTTTATCGCAAGTCATTTACCTTGATATTCCCATGATATTGCACGTTTGATCATCAACAATTTTCCTTATAATTAAAAAGTCTTAGGGGCTGTTTGGTAGCCTCTGAATGGTCATTAAGAGGCTACCTCTTAATGGAACCATTAAAAATTTTACCAATAAGAAGGTAGAAGAATGTGACATGTGATGATTTACCATTCAGAGGTTACCTCTTAACAATTTTCCTTATAATTCAGATGTTTTAAACCATTAAGAGGTAGCATCTGAATGGTCATTAAGAGGCTACCAAACAGCCCCTTACTCAGTATCAAGCAGTGGCGAAGCTTGACCCAAATGACAGGGGGGTCGAAAACGTATATACCCAAAAATTTTTATAGAACCAGGGGGTCGAAAACGTATATACCCAAAATTTTCTATACGAAAACTACATAGCAACTTGGTCTTCAACAGTAGTGACCCGCTACTGGCGTCTTCAACAATAGCAAGTTACTTGGCAACAATACTTTGATCTGCATTAGTAGTGAAGTTTCTCTCAGCAACTTGTGTCTTGACTTTTCCAGTAGCAAATGTTTCCATCATTAGAAACATTTCTTTTAGCGTTCAGTTCATGTGCAACAAAAACTAGCTATTAGTAGCAAGTTAAAACTCTTCTTCAGTACAAACCCTTCAATACTAAGTTGACAACTTGTCATCGAAAGAAAGTTGTTCTTCAGTATTTCAATACTTATCTTACTTATCCACACACAATCTTTTAGCACTAGTACATATCTTCAACATAAACTTCCAACTACCAACAACAAGTTTTATCTTTAGCTCTTAATGAGGCTCTTAATGGTTCAGGTGATTCAGACCGTTTTGCCTCTGAATGGTTAAGACCTCTTATCTGAATTGGTTAGACATTTGTCTCTGAACGGATAGGCATTATACTAGCTCTTAATGGTTCAGACCTCTTACTGGTTCAGCTTTTACCCATTCAGAAGTTGCCAAACAGCCCCTTAATCTCATCAATCACCAGCTAACATCAATCAATAGCAAGGAGTACTTGTCTAATACTCTTACAACTTGTTAAGCTCTGGATTTGTGTTGACCCTCGTTTTCACTTGTTTTTAAGACGTTGCGTTTTACTTTACTTCTCCAGTCCCCATTGCCTTTTTATCCTTTGTCTATGAGTGTGTATGCACCACTACACCTTTACATGTCATAAGTAGTGGTTTGTGTGTATGCACCACTTCACCTTTGCGTGTCATAAGTAGTGGTGATATCAGTCAATGCATTGGTCGGAGTTGATAACAACCACCATATTTGAATATGCAAAGTGCATGGTGCAAATGCCCCTCACTTCCACCAACAGTCAAAAGTCATAATATGATTAGATGAAGTAAATCATCTCATATAACTCATTGCATACCACAAACAAACAAACCATTTTTAGATACTAGGTGTCCAAATCATCCTAAACAACCTCAATGTAATAATAATAACGCTTTACATTATCTTCTTACTTGTCAACACGCCTCACCTAACCATTAACGATCATAAGGATACTCTGAGTCATTCTCGGTCACTTTGAAGTGCTGAGGTTGTTGCCCTGAACAGTGTAGATTCCACATCTTGAAGTATGACCTCTCCAGGTTTTTCACCTACAGATTTACACACACACATTAACAAATATTCGAACCATAAACCATACATGTATTCAACTATAAAAAAAACAAAATAGCTTACCCAGCGGGATGTGTCAAACAGAGGACAGCTAAGACGTGATAATTTAAGTTTGTTGGTCAACTCTTGAAGCTTTGACCGGTTTAAAGCTAAATACACTGCCCTGTCTTCATATTCCTTCATACTAAATACAAAGAAGAATCACAAATGTTAATCAAGAGAAAAACTATAATTCATAGTTACAACTTCAATATTTTTTAAGAAATCGGACCACTAACCTGTTGACAATCATATCCTCGCCAACTCCGGTGGCTAAGCAGAGCGAACCCGCAACTCTAGTTGCCATTTTCTCGAGGGGTAGGGTCACCATAGGCAAACCGGCCCAAAGAACATCAGTGCCTGTTGTGTGTGCATTGCATAATGGCCTACTCAAACAGAATACAAAGTTAGTTAATGGTGGCACATACATGTAAATGAATAAAGTAAAAAAAAATGTGCATACGTGTCAAGGCATAAATCCGCCAAAGAACTGCGCCGGATGTGTTCGTTTTTCATAGCAACATCAGTGAAAATAATCTGGTCCGGCTGCACACCCTGTGCAGCAGCATCTACAGTGGCAAACACGAAATGGTAACACAAGTTCCTACGCATGCAGACAGAAGTATATAAAATAAACAATAATAAAAAAATGTGCATACAAGCACGAAGTCTCATTTCACCAGCAGCTGGGAATCTCAAAAGCCAAAGTGCACTGTTTGGTACCCGCTTTAGAATACTGCACCTGAAACAAGAAGTTAATTGTTAAAAAACTGGTGACGAAGACCATTCACAAATCGACATCTTACCAAGTCATAAAGATTTCAGGATCCATCTTGTAAAGCTGATTAAAGCAACCAAATATAAATTTGTTCTCAGGCAATCCATAAGCTGACCGCTTCGGCTGACAGTTTGGATCCAGTACATCAAGGTTTTTCTGAAACCAACCACAATAAGACAATGTGTGAGTACACAAACATGTTCATATAAATGACGAAACCCGTATGAAGGGTACCTGTTTGTAGTCGTTTACAAAGTAACAATGAGGCAGATGCACAAGCTTCTCGGAGTAAATATGAGCAAATCTAGTTGGAGAAACAAACTGACATAGAAAATTTAGATATTTCAGTAACCGACACAACCAGAGATAACGTACACAAATAGATAAAACTACCCGCGCTCGGCAGCGGGTTCGAAACATAGATAAAAATAAGCAAATCGCGAGAGTTAAAGTCGTTTAATGTTTTAGTTATGGAGCTAAACATGTCATTATTAAAGTCGAGGGGCTAAACATGTCATTATTAAAGTTTAGGGCTAAAGTTATTTATTATTAAAGTTGAGGGGCTAAAGCTGTTTTAGTTAAGGAGCCAAAAATGTCGTCATTAAAGTCTCGGGGTTAAACATGTCACTTAAAAGTTGAGGGGCTGAAGTTGTTTATTATTAAAGTTGAGGGGCTAAGGATGTTTGATGTTGACAAAATAGCATATTTATATTATATAATAAAAGGAAAAGTCCCTTACTTCATCGGTGACCAGATACTGTATGTAGCTAGCGCCAGTTGTGCCCGGGAATCCCATATACGAGACCTGAATGGGAGCAGGCTGCAGAGCAAATATTTCATTTCTAGCCCCCTTGGTATAACCATTGAGGTTGATGAGTATTTGGATTTGATCTTCGTTTATCAGTTTCGCGATCATATCGGAAGTCATTGATGACACGTCCTTGAAGTGTTCTGCTTCTGACTGAATACGGAGCCTCCATTCACTCCCGTCATTTGGACTCAACGCATAGCAGAATACCTAAATTTCAAACACGTTTTTATCTCAATCCATAATTAAAGATCTAAGATCATTAAAAAGAATTTTAGACAAGCAAACCTCGACGTTTTCTCTATTATGCATGCCAAATACTGATCCCATTAAATGCGACAGTGGATGGTTTCCAAAATCACTGCTGACATATCTGCACAAGCAGCAACAGTATTCCAGTAAGCCATCCCTTTATTCAGATCCAAATACTACGAGATTAATAAACTATGTTATATATGTATATATATACCCGATTTTCAGCCGACTGTTACCCCCTGTAGTTTTGATCCGTAATGGAAGAGGATGGTTAAAAGCAGGAAGGGAAAACCGACTTGCAATGACAGAACAGTGTGAAGCATACCTGCGACTAGAAAGAAAAGAAAAGGAGCCCGATTAGAAAAAATAGTTATTTACGCTTCTAACTCATGTAAACTACACATATACCTGATTTCAAGTGCGAGCATTGGATCAAGGGGATATGCAATCGCGTGGAAAGGTTGGACACTTGGAATAACCGACATCTGGATGGAAATAATCAGCGCATTAAAAGTTAGAACTATGCTACAAGAGTGAAAACGCCAAAACTTGATGAGTAATTTCAAGCAGATACGGTCAAAACCTTGATCTGTCTTCGAAGTATGTTTTCCACTTCAATAAACATTCTTTTCCTATCATCCCAGTCACATACGCACTAGAAAAATATAACAAAAAAGAACAAGCTTATGATAGATATCGGAGGCCAACATTATGGGAATAAAAAAAACTGTTAAACCTAATACCTGTAATGTATGCAGCAGATTACAAGTTGCTTCAGGGAAGTCAGGGCGTATGGCCAATGCTTGTCTGTAGCTTTTAATAGCGGCTTCCACATGTCCACTACACAACAAAAGTCTACACGTTAAAATTTGTTCTGAAATGACCACGAATGAGTTAAATGTCTCAAAACAATAAACTTAAAAGAACCTGTCTTTATAAGCTGAAGCGAGATTTGCATGAGCTTCAGCCATGTTTGGACGTATAACAATAGCATGTGAGTAGTCTTGAATTGCTTCATTAACTCTTCCAATCTCCTTGTAAGTGTTTCCGCGATTAACAAGACCATCAGCTGCCAGTGGATCGATCCGAAGAACTTCATTGTAGCAAGATATAGCATCCGCATAATTACCCTATTTGTTAAATCACATGCTTACTATTAGCTGTCAACGAATCTTTAACGAGCTTTAACCAAAACCATAATGCGAAAATCTGTTTTTACACACACACAAACACAAAGAGATGTTACCTGTTGTTTGTAAATTATTGCCAGATTGTTAAAAGGGGCCGACAAGCCTGTGGTTACAGTTAAAGTTGCCTTGTAGCATTGTGCGGCAGCCGTCATCATATTCCTGAGTATCATAAACTTCTCTTTAGAGACATTCAATGTATATACTCTTCTATTTCGTGAAGACTTTTTACTTCTTGTCAAATACTATATCATAAACCAGCCTATATGTAAACACATACCATTCCATGTATATGTTTCCAAGGTTAGTGAGAGCCTGAGGATGGCTAGGTTGCAAAGAAAGGCATTGCTAAATTCAAAAGAAAAAGTCAGAACAAAGCCAATGAAAAGCTTCATGGTAGAATAATACCCGGCGAAAACAACATAATAACATACGCGATAGCAATGAATGGCTTCCTCAACTTTTCCAGCATCCTTAAGTGCATTTCCCTAGAAAACATAATATAATTAGAAACATAGGCAAACCAAAACGTAAGATACGAAGCAAACGCACCAGATTATTATATGCTTCCAAAAATCCAGTATCACGCGCAATAGCCTGCTTATAATGGTTAATTGCCATCTCCAAGTTGCCTTGCTCGTAATATATGCTAGCTAAATTCCCTGAAAAATACCAAAGTACAACAAAGAATGACGTCTGATTCATGTAGAACGTAAAAACAAAATGTTATAGTATTACTTACCAAAAGCCATGGCATAGTCTGGTTTAGACTGAAGAGCATGTTGATAACATACAATAGCTTCTGGAGCCATTCCCAAAGCCTATAGTGCAAAGTACACCTACTTTATCCGAATTTGTACTAGCATCTATATATGCCAAGAAATACTAGAAAAAACAACAAATGCTTCACCTTATACACGTTTCCCAAGTTCAAATAGGCATCGGAAAAAGTTGGTTTAAGCTTGACCGCCTCCTGCAATGCGCAAGTCCCGCATTGAGAGTAAATTCAACTAAAGAGTATATGATATACGTTTGCATGCCATTAACAAGCGTAAATGCGCAAACAAAGTAAAAAACATAGTGTTGGTGATTCTTTAAGTCGGGCCATTCTTTGAGCAGCCGTTAGAAGCAACAGAAAATATATACCTTGTAATACTGGAGTGCCCTATTAAGATCACCGGACTCCATGAAAAGGCCAGCAAGGTTAGACCAAGCAATAGCAAAAGTTGGTTGAATTCGAAGTGCCTCCACATAACAACTGTACGCCTGTTTAAGAAAACAGTTAACATATAGTAGAAGCTTCAAAATAAATGACATGGTGTTCAAATTTTTGTTAGGGTATCGGATCAGAGTAGGCTCGAGCGGAAGCGAAACAAACACACACACACACACTTGCAGAAAATAAAGAACATGAGAATTTACGTGGTCAAGTCAAGGTGACCTACGTCCATAGGGTTAGGATTTTATTTCTGAGGTGTAAGCAGTCAATAGCTGTGCTATAGTGTTTAGCGGACCTTAGGGTGTGTAGCCGTCCAAATAGCGGTGGCCTATAGCGGTTCCGCTATTAGAGGCGCTAAATACCGCTATTTAGAAACCTATATAGCGGTTATAGCAGTAACGCAGTAGAATGAGGCAACAGTGTAACGCAGGTAGGTGTTTGATTGTGTTGATTCTTAAATTAAATACTTCAAAGTTAATATTAGTGTTTGATTGTGTTAGTGTTACAGTTGCAACAGTTAATAGATTTGTTACAGTTGCAACAGTTAAATTAAGTACTTCAAAACTATTAGTGTTTGTCTGTTTGATTGTGTTAGTGTCTTACATTATGTTAGATTTGCAACAGGTTTTTGATAATGGAATGATATTACTATGAATTTGATATTACTATTAATATTTTTCAAAGATATATTTATATATATATAAAAATACATAAATTATGCATGGTATAAAATTACCGCTATACCACCGTTAAAACCTATATATCATATAGCGGACCTTGACCGCTATTCGATTTTGGACCGCTATAACTGCGTAGGGTGATACCAATTACAAAGGACCTATCAACTATTTATAATACCCAAATTAGGGTTTACAACTTGTTGACCAAGAAAAGGTAAAATAGGAAACTGTATGGCTTAACAAAATTAGCGTATATTTGTATTTGTTCCATATTAGCTATCTATTACAGCATCTACCATTAGCGCATGCTCTATTCTGTTTCACTTCATTCTGCAACTACAAAGCCTACATATCTAACAATCTCCCACTTGGAGGCTTTGCATAAACCACAAAGTCTATCCAAGTAAACCCATCACCAGTTCAAGTCTTCCAAGCCTCTAGTTCCCAAGAACAAGCGAAGACTTCAATCACACCCAAGCCACCTAGTTGCAACCACACCTCCCATCAAGTACCTGAGAGACCGGTTGAAGCTCCCACAAGCTCCAACCCGACAGTCTTATCAGACCCCAGCCGTGACTAAAAACGCCACCAACCCATTCTTTATCTCAACCGGCTTGCACGATCCACCGGCTCCAAAGATACACCGAGAATTAATACCACTCTCCACATTTTGCAAACTATTTTCAGGAGAGCATTTTTCTTCGGTCGGAATCTTTTCAAAACCCAACGGCTCTTTGTGATTGTACCTGTAACACGACCCGTGCTCCCACTATCACCAAACCCCTGAGTGGCTTAAACTTAGACCCCTGACCACATTCAACTGACATCCCCAAAGCACCAGGATTCAAGTATGCAAATTGAACCCTCTTTCGCTTACAGGATTCAGTGAACAACGATCCTCGTCCCCTCCCACAGGCAACAACAAGATTTCCATCAATCACCTTCCACTTCCCACCACCAAACTTAACATCTAGTCCCTGTTTATCCAGTTGACTAACAAAAATAAGTTTCTTCATTAAACCTGGAATTACCCTGACGTTTTTAAGTTCCATGTAGTGCCCAAGGGAGTCTTCAGATTGACATCTCCCATGCCCGTAACATTAAGAACATGATCGTTAGCTAATCGTACCTTTCCAAAGTCTCCTTTTATCAAATTCACCATCGTCGTGCATGGAGTGAAACGAAGAACCAGAATCCATAGCTCAAGAATCTATAGACTCTTCACAGCAAACCAGTACGTCACTGTTAGATTCATCTGACACAACACTGTTTACATGATGTTTACCATCCTCTTTCCGAGGAACAGGACACTCGTTTTTAACATGCCCCCTTTCTCCACAGTTCCAGCACGGTAGCACCTCACATTCTTCCCAGCTTTAGACAAGCTTTTCCCACGACTCCCACTGCCTCTGTTTTTACCTCTTCCCTTGCTAACACTGAACATATCCCGGACTAGAGTTCCTCCGACGAATGTCTTCACCCAAAACACTATCCCGGATTTGATCAAACTTCAAGTTTCCAGCTCCAGCCGTTTTAGTGACCGTTGTCACAAATCCTGACCAACTATCAGGTAAGGAAGATAACAAAACCACAGCCTGAGTGTCATCATCAAACTTCATACCCACAGTTGCTAACCTAGACAAAACTGAATTGACTTCGTTAATGTGATCAGCAACTAGACTGCCCTCGTTCATTCTCATATTAAACAGTTCCCTCATCAAGAACACCTTATTACTGGCATAGGGCTTCTCATACATATTTGACAGAGCTGTTAACATATCACCAGCAGTTTTTTCTTTCATGATATTAAAAGCAACTCTCCTCGTCAAAGCTAATGTAATTTTACCTCTTGCCTTTTTGTCCTTTGAGTCCCAAATTGCTTCGGCAACTTTATCCATTCCAGCAGGTTTTTCTTCCAGTACCACATCCAAATCGCATTCACCAAGCAACGCCTCTATTTGCATTCTCCACCATGCAAAATCAGTACCGTTGAACTTCTCGATTCAGAACTTCCCGTCTTCTACCATAGCAAACAAGAAAACCAGAAAAAAAAACATAAGGAACCAAGCACCCGAAACCCGAGCAACCTTCAATAAACCAAAAACCCGAAACACCCGAACCGGCGACTTCTCCTGCAAACCCGAGCGTAAACCAGCGAATAACCAGGGTTCAAAAAACCGAATACCTAATCGCCAAACACCCCAAAACCACCAGATCTGCAACAGTAAACCCTACGGCGGAAACACTAGACCTTATGAGTCGACGAGCCGTAAGCCAGAGAATAGGTACGGGCGGCGACGGCAGCAATAGCCGATCAAGATCTCTCGTCCAGCTCTCTCCCTCTCCTGCGATAACCGTGTGAACTGTGTGTTTAACTGAATCTATGGCTCTGATACCACTTGTTAGGGTATCGGATTAGAGTAGGCTTGAGCGGAAACAGAACAAACACACACACTTGCAGAAAATAAAGAACACGACAATTTACGTGGTTCGGTCAAAGTGACCTACGTCCACGGGTTGCAACTAGGGTTAGGATTTTATTTCTGAGGTGATACCAATCACAAAGAACCTATCAACTATTTATAATACCCAAATTAGGGTTTACAACTTGTTGACCAAGAAAAGGTAAAATAGGAAACTGTATGGCTTAACAAAATTAGCGTATATTCGTATTTGTTCCATATTAGCGCATCTGGCACCAGATTAGAACATCTATCATTACAACATTAGAGTATCTATTAAAGCATCTACCATTAGAGCATCTACCATTAGAACATCTATGAAACATTAGCGCGTGCTCTATTCTGTTTCACTGCATTCTGCACCTACAAAGCCTACAAATCTAACAATTTTCTTACTTGTTGGACCAATCCTTGAGCTTTCATCAAGTTCCCGAGGTTGCTGTGAGCATCAACCTACAGAAACAGACAGAAGAACTATTAAGGTTAGAAAAAGAAAAAAAGAAAAAAATCAAAATATAAAGATTGGTAAAATTCTGACCAAATGAGGGTTCAATGAAAGAGCCTGGCGACAGCATTGAGCAGCTTCAGTCAGCCTTCCTTTCCGCATGTAAGCACTTCCCAAGTTTGACCATGCATCCGCAAAATTCGGACGAAGCTGCATGAATCATAATTACCAAAATATAAGGCTATAATATAAGGTTTTTTCCCTATGTGTTTGCAGAAACTATATATGGTTTCGTAGATATAACTAGAATGTCACCATACCTCGATTGCAACTAAATAATAACGGATAGCAACATCAATATTCCCCTTTTCCTGTAAACACAAAAAATACATGTAACACCTTACATAATGCTCAAACATGTATTAAAAAAAGGTGCACCAGAAATTTCAGAAACAGTTTTTTTACCTTCCATGCATTTGCCATATTCCCATAGCACTCTGCGAAATTCCGATCAATTTGGAGAGCTTCTTCATTCTTTGCAATGCACATATCAAAGTCGTGTAACTAAAATAACAGTTAGCAAAACTTCTGTGAGTGCCATGCATTAAAATGGAAAGCATGAAAGCTACGTATATCACGTTCAACCAACCTGATAATATATTGCCCCCAGAAGAAGAAGATTATCGGTTCGCATAGGGTTTCTGTCGTAAACGGTTTTGCTATGATCTAATGCCTGTCTAAAGTCCCCAGACTTGTATTTCTGATGAGCGTGGGACATGAGCGTATCTTCATCGGCTGTATCGCGTAAACATTATTTTCAGCTTTTGTTAATTTCTTGATCATTTAATCTTAATTGTCCTCTAACCCTTTACTCCACAAGAGTTCACATTGCCCAAAATTTAATCAACCAAAAAATTATGTTTTAAATTCATCAAAGTTTATAACTTAATCCCCAAACTTACAAAACCCTAAAAAACAAAATACATTAAATTATATTTTAAATTCATTAAAGTTTATAAATACAACTAAACCATAAATTCAGCAACTTTTATCCCCAACTTACAAAACCCTAAAAAAATAAACTTCCACATAACCACAACTTAAAACACAATTACACAAAACCAAAAACACACAAAACCCTAGGTATCTGTCAATGATCTAGTGATCTACACAAATTAAAACCAAACCTTCACGAACATCTTGAGACAATTGAAGACCAACAGTGGACGAAGAAGCATCAATCTCCGTGGACAAAACAAAGGAAGATTCACGGTGATGATCGCCATTATTAGTATTATTATAATTATAGGAAACCCTAGACAACTGATTCTGCTGAAACTGCTGCCGCAGATCGGGCTGTAACGACAGCATGATGATTAATCGGAGATCGTGGTTGCCGATTGAATTTGTGGGATTTCAAGGGTGGATCATGGGACGCGAGGGTGGTGATTGTAGGGTCTCATAAAATTATTATGATGATTTTGAAGAAGGAAGATGGTGATTTTGTGGGTTTTTTCTTTCTCGATTTGTGGAGAGAAGAGAGAGAGAGAGAGAGTAGTGTTTCTGTGCCTAATTGTTGTCAATCAAATCTTCTTTCCGACCCACCGCGTTTAAAGCCGATGAAATACATCTATCAACTTGCAACTGCCGGAACATTCTCAATTTTTGATACAAACTAGTTAATATTCCGTCCGCGCGTTGCGGCGGGTACCCAATGTCTGCAAAACGCGTGTTAACAGCAGATACCGAATATCAAAACATAAATAAAAATGACGTGGTAAGGATTTTAAATAACCTAATATATAATAATAGGACCCACACGTGCTACGGTTGTTTTCAATTTAGTTATTACGGTGCTAACACATTAAAATATGGATGAACTCGGTACTGGTAACGGCACCGAAAGTACCGATCCGGAAAATCATCGAAATTAGGTACCGGCACCGAAAATGCTCGGTACAATACGGTATGGTATTTGAAGGTAAAAATCAATAAATACAAGTATGGTGCTAGACCGGTGTCGAACCGAAAGTAACGATTCTGAAAACGCCAAAAGGTGGGTACCAAATTGGTAACGAAAATGATTTGGTAATAGTAAATTTGGTACCGATACGATACCGGTTTGATTACAGAATTTGATACGATTTGCTCATCAATAATCTAAATATCCAAGTTAATTTTACATGCTACAATTCATTCATTACATAAAAAAAGACAAAAAAAAAAAACAAAATAAGTTGTTGTATATATAAAACCTCATTAAAACGAAATACAGTTTACTTACTGTGTGTATGAAAAGTAATCTAAACGGTGCAATTACTTGCACTGCTACGTTGCTACAGGATTTGATGAGCTCGGTACGAACCGGTACCGAAATCTCAAAAAGTGTCTACTGGTACCGAATATACCTGGTACGGTATGGTACAACTCGGTACCGGTCGGTACTGGTACGGCACCGATATTTGAGGGTAAAAATCGGTGAATATCGGTGCCGAACCGGTACCGAAAATACACCCGATTTGGTAAAAGCGGGTACCGATACCCAATACTATTCTCAAAAAGTGTGTAACGGTACCGAATATACCTGGTACGGTACGGTACGGCTCGGTACCGGTCGGTACTGGTACGACACCGGTATTTGAGGGTAAAAATCGGTGAATACCGGTGCCGAACCGGTACCGAAAATACACCCGATTTGGTAAAAGCGGGTACCGGTACCCAATACTATTTGTTCATCCCAATGAAGTTACGGTTCATTAAGTTGTAAAATTAATATATAGTTAATTGGTACTTTTAAGATTATTACTAGTTGATTTTACGCCCGCACGTTGTGGAGGGATCCAGAATCTGCAAAACGCATGCTGAAAATGGTAAACAGATACCGAATATCAAAACATGTATAAAAATGGCGTAGTAACGGTAGTCACTCCGTCCAAAAAACGATTTTGTATAATCTATCTCCTATACTAAAGTAAAATAACTTTATCATTTCACTTTATGATGTGGCATTGCTACTTAGACACGTGGATTTTGAGGGGCACCGCTGGTCATGTGCATTTTGGGTTGGTATGGCGGGGCGTGGCTAGCCCGCATGGGTTGGCCACGTGTTTTTTTTCTTCAATTATTATAAAAATACACACAAAATTAAAAAAAAAATCCTAAAATTATTATTAAAATTTCCTAAAAATTACAAAATCCTACAAAAAAAAAAACAAGGATTACAAATCTAAAAAAACATAATTAGACATATAAAAAATAACCCCTAATTAAGCGTTAGGTAGATTTCGAACAGGGCGAGCTTGTCAAACGGCTTCCGCCCCTTGCCCCGGAACTCGATGTTGGCCACCGTCACCGGACTTCGTGACTTATATCACCGCCCGGGACGCTGTCATAGTAGGCTTTAAAACGGTCGAGCTTCGATCGTAGTTCGCGCCACTTGTGTTGGCACGCGTTTAGATTGTACCGGTCGTTCCCCACGTTGTGCCGGTAGCTAGCGAAAGCTTCTGGCCAGTAACGTGTCTCACCGGGTTGGCGGCCCTTCATCGCATCCACGACGCTCGTTACAAGTGCTATCTCTTCCTCGTGCGTCCATGTGGCCATTTTTCAAGTGTGGGTAGCGGGTTCGGGTAGGTGGAGTGAAGGGTTGGGGTAGCGATGTGGACAGACGGTGGGGGGGTTTATAATAGTTGGGGTATCCGTTTGGCTTGGCCAAACGGTTATTTTTTAAATTTTAAATCCTAGCCAACTAGCCTAGCTAACCCAGCCAATGAGAGCCGACCACGGAAGACCGCTAGGCCCACCCAACGCCCGGGCTGAAACCCCCCGCCCAAGGGGCCACGCCGAAACCCAAGCCCACCCGGGGTGGTGACTTGGGCGTTTGTACCCAACCCACGCCCCAACCCCCTGCCCCATACCCCATAGTCTTATTCAGAGAATTGTGAAAAGAGCGTCAATTCCTTTTCCTCTTTTCTCTGCTCTTTTTGAAACCCCCTACATTTGTTCTTCAATCTAGAAACCCTAATCAATTCTCGATCTTACCAAAATTATGAAATCATTTTCTTCTTCAATTTTATTCAAATAAAAAACCCTAGATGTTACACAATCATCCACATTCTCGAATATTGCTATTCGGATTCCTCTCGACATGTATAGATTGTGGAATTTCTTCTTCAATCGGTAACTTTTTCAATTGAACCTGTCATATCTTTGAATTCTTTGTGTATTTTTATCTGTTAATCGGCGACCAAGTCTTGATGATTGTCAGAAGAAGAATGATGGTTGCAACCGGTGTTTCTTTGAATTCCAGTCGCATAAGAATTTAAGAAATACCTAGTTCTCAAGCATAAGAACTCTTTGCAGGTATGTTTTCTTTGATGTTTATGTAATCCGGTATTTGTCATTTTCCGCCTAAAATTGTTTATGTACATGGCAACCTAAGGTTCGGTCCATATCCATTTGTTTCTTAGACGAATCACAGTTCACGTTTGCAAACCCTAGCGTGTAACGTCCTGGTTTTTCATACTTTCATAATTAGAAAGCTCGCCTTGTAATACTACTTTTTGGAAATCTTGTAATCTTGCAATCATCTTTTCGTTGTAATCGTTGTAAAATTCGAGACTTGGATCATAAATAAAATTCGTATTTCTTTAAATTCACATTCTACATATTCATACATGCTCATACGTTCGAATTCATTGTACATCGAATCCTTATTCGTAATTCATACGCATACGATACTTATTTACGATACATGTCCATGCTTGTCCTTAAATTGTTGATACTTAAAAACCCCTAATAATATGCTTATTTACACAACGATTAATCATCTAATATGTGACATATACTTGTCACTTACAAACATATTACATGCTTGTACATCACACTTTTTACCTAGTTAAATCATGTTTTATTCCGTGTTATACCTTATTACAAGTTAAGAAAAACATTGTTACATATTATTGCATAACTTAAACAACAAAATGACACATTATAATGTTTAAAAAAATAAAAAAAATATATATGGCAGCCCCTATTAGCGCAAATCAGCCCTTATTGGGTTGGTTTTGTGGGCTTGTTTCAAGGTTCAATCCCTTCTAAACACTTCCAAAGCCCAACCCATTGAAACCCTAATCCCTTCCCTATATAATAAACACTTCCCCACTCCTTATTCCACTTTTACAAGCCTCCAAACAATTCAAAAACTCTCCCAAACTCAGCTGAGTTTCAGCCATGTTTTTAAAAGTTCCAGCCATAAAAAGAGAGTTTTAACTCACTTCCACTTCAATTTTCTTCTTGTTTCGTCTTCTACAACAGTTGGATAACCTATAGGAAGGTTCTCACAAGTTTTCTTGGGCAAACTAAAGTGAAACCTCACCATTTTTGTGGTCCAAAGTGCACCTAAATTCTGCTCATTTTTATCTTCATGTTTTGGAAGAAAACTCATGTTTTCTTCATACATTCCTATGTCCTTATGCCACTAATCAAGACTATGATTACGTGTGCTTAAAAACAAGGTTGTAACATGTAAATCCAGAGGTTTAATCCTCAAAAACTTTCTGTTTTAATAAGGTTTTAACTTACAAGTGATGAACAAGCCCTACACTTGAAGTTGTGTGATTATTTGGATAGCTTGGGCTATCCTACCTACAAATCCACACATCACTTGATGTTTTCTTAGTTAGATAGTATGCATTTCAATTCCTTAATGTAAGTTCATGACCATCCTTGTTGTCTTATGACAACTTGTGTATTGGTGAAACACAAGAGGTTC
>JARYGA010007670.1:0-44757 GCA_030545235.1 Helianthus tuberosus | reverse complement strand
CATATTTCGTTTGGTCCGTTTGAACGAAATCACTATTTCATTTGAAAACTCTATTTTCATTTGAGTTGGTATTTCGTGTGAAAGCTTATTCCGTTTGAATGTTGTTATTTCGTTTGTAGTTCTAATTTCGCGTGAACTGATTTCGTTTGAAGTCATTTCGTGTGAAGTGATTTCGTTTGAGATTGTTGTTAAAAATTCAAAAAAATTTCTAAGTGTTTGTTGATTGATTTAGATACTTGAAGATAGATGAGTTTATGAATCCGTTCAGTGATATGTTTGCTTTCACGGGAAACACCGGAGATGATACATCAAACAACACAAATGAAAATGCTCTGAGTGCGAAGAAAACTCTTTCTGATGCTTTGAGTGTGGAGAGTGCATATGGCACATACAATAAACCTCCCAAACTGATGGCGATCGAAGAATACAATAGATGGGCTAAAAGGTTTGAAGAGTGGCTAAAAACGTTTGCATATCCAAGTTGGAAGAGCTTGAAGAATGGTTTCAATATGAGAAGATCGGGTTATGAAAATATAACAGAGACTGATGATGTAGATAGTTTTGTTGTTGAACAAAAGTGCATTGCATTGCTTCATCATTCTGTGAGAGATGACATAATATCGTTGATTGAGTACACAAATGCGAAAGATCTATGGGAGAAACTAAAAGTAAAATGTGTGGGTAGCGCCGAGATAGTTAAAAACAGAAAGAAGTTGTTAAGAAAAGAATTCGATTTGTTTGGATGTTTGAAAAACGATTCAGTGTCAAAGATGATTGAAAGATTTGGGCATTTGAAGCTGGAACTTGCAAGACACAGAATCGTGTACACTCAAGAAGAATTGGTTGACAAACTGTTTGACTCGCTGCTGGATGAGAAAGACTGGCAATACTTTGCTTTGATGCTGAAGAATACAGTCAAGTCGGAGGATCTGACGGTTGATCTGTTAATTGAAAGACTAGAGAGTCATGAGCTGGAGATCAAGAAATCAAACAAAGTCAATCATTCCTCATATCAGCATAATGTTGAGTTGTATTACCGAGGAAGTATGATCCCGAAGAATGTGTCTCCTAAGACAGCTTTCTCAGCTGAAAGTTCTAACACATCAAATCAAGAAAGTTCAAACAGTGGTTTTCATAGTGGTTCATCGTCAACTACTTCAAGTCAATCAGTTCCAATGAATCTGTTTCAATGTAACATTGATGTGGATCTCAAGAATGCTCAAAATTTCAGTGAAGAATCCGCAAAGCAGCAAATGGTGTTTTTAGCGTCTGTGTTAGAGTCTTATGAGAGCCTTGTTGCGGGCAAGATTGGAAACACTAACCTCACCAAGGAGGATTATGACCAGATCGATCCAGAAGAGATGGAGTTGATCGATATCAGGTGGTGTATGGCTAGTGCAGTCAGACGAGCACAAAGGTTCATGGAGATTGCAGGTAGACATTCTATCGGTGGACCTTCCACAAAACTTGGTTTTGATAAATCAAAGGTCACGTGCTTCAGATGTAAACAAAAGGGACATTTTAAACGTGAATGTTGAAACGCACCTGCTGATGATACTGCAAATCCATTTCGTGAAGATTACTACAAAAGAGCAATCTATCATCAGAACAAATCTGAACCGCCCAGAATGAAACAGCTTGAAGATGACCCCAAAAAAAATCAAGAGCTCTTGCTTTTATTCATGACGACGAGGGATATGATTGGAGTCAAATGTTACCAGAAGAAGATGCAGTGGGCTATGCGTTTGTGACAAAGATTGTTCCTTTAAAAGATTCCATAACAGAAGAAGTGAAATATATCAACAGAAAGATGAAAGCTCAAAACAGAATTAGTAGAATCTATCGTACATACAAAGAAGCTAAAAAGGCGAATAGATGGGATGCTGATAGAGAATGTTACCTAGATCCCAAGGGCAACATTGATGTTGATCCAGATACTGTTGATGTTCAAACTCTCACCCAACAAATTGCAGCAGAAGAAGAAGCAAATCAGAGATTGTGGTGGGGAGGAGGAGAAGCTGAAGAAAAAGAAAAAGAGAAGGAGCAGCAGCCAAAGAAAATTGATGACGGAATTATTGATACGTCATAAGAATTCACGGCTGAAAATTTGAAGAAGATGGCTGACAAAGTGTTTGCTGCAAAAGAACTAGAGGTAGTTTCTGGTTCTGGAACTGAGTCTAAAAGCAAGGTCAGTCAGAATGATGCAATCAATGAGTCAGGTAAGAAAACTAAAAATGAGAGCGACTGCAAAAATTGCATGAAAGACTGCAAGGTTTGTAGTACAGTTGCTTACCTCAACGTTAAAAAGGTTGAAGAACCGACAGGAAGAGTCAGAGACGTTAAAGATCAGATCTTAAACCGTGACAAAATGTTAAAAGCTTCAAATGATAGATTAAAAGATTTAACTGAGAAAATTGAAAATGATAAAATTGACGTAGAAAGAATTAGGAAAGAAAATGAAAAATTGATTCATGAAAATCGTCAACTTTCAGAAAATTTTCAGAAGCTAAAATGAACGGTAAAAGATTCTGATGAGAGAAATGGTAAGACAAACAAAGAAAATGTTCAATTGTCAGGCGTTCTTAGGGTAAAAGAAGAGCTAATCAATCAACAACTGGATGAAATTGCTAAGTTGAAGCTTCAGTTTCAAGAAGTTAAAATTGAAAATGAACGCATTCAGTTGAAACTGAACAGTTACAACTCCGCAAGTTTTGTTCTTCAACATATAGTTCCTAAACCAATTGGAAAGAACAAAGCAGGCGAAGATGTATACTTTGATGGAACCAAGATTGGGTTTCATCAGGTTCCACCGCCGGTGTTAAACAATTTTTCAAAGAAAAAGTCCGGGTTGGTTAATGATGAAGAAGAAAATGAAGTTAAGCTTCCAGACACGATTGCTGTCACATTTACCAAATTATCTGATGAAGATAGTGTCCAATCTGAAGTTGTGAAAAGCGTGGTTGAAAATGTTTTAAAGTCTGAAAGTGACACTACTGAGGATGATGAATGCTTTTTGGACAAATATATTCCGAAATCAAAATCCAAAACAACTTAAGTGAAGAACCAAATCTTGTGATGTACAAGATGGCAGGATCTGATAAGTTGTATTCGGATCGTGATTTTCCTTTGGAGAATGTGAATGTTGGTAAATTGAGAAATGTGTTCAAGCTGATTGAGATTGATGTGTCTGAAATTGAAGGTTTGAAACATTCCAAGAGGCATTTGAATTTTGAAAAAGATAAGTCTTATTATAAGAAACCTGTTGTACCGCCGCGTTTTTCTAACAACAAACAAAACAAATGGTCGGGTGGTTATAAGGGTGGTAAGAATTATCAAAGAAGGAATTTTCAAAACAACAATTTTGTTGAGAAAAAGGTGCTTGTAAAAAGCTCGAGTTCTCATTCCGAGCAGGAATCTGAATTTTTTTCAAAATCAAATGAAGAGTTCTTTGAAGAAAAGGCCTCACAGTCTAAGACCAAAGGCACAAGTCGGGTTGTTGATACTCGTACATGCTTTAAGTGCAACAAAGTTGGACACATTGCACGAAAGTGCACCAACTTAAAGCCTAAGTCTGAAGTTGTTGAGAGTCAGAAAAAGAAAGTTGATGCAAAAGGCAAAGCACCAATGGTTGTTGAGAAGAAAGTTTTGAAAAATGAAAACTGAATCCGTAAAGAATGTGGTAACTAAAACTGATAAGTTTTACAAACGGGTTGCTTCGCCTCAACAAGCATGGAAACCAAAATCAGTTGACAAGAAATCAAGTTCTCCAAAACCAAAGGTTTCTGAAAAAGAAAAACAATCGTCTTCTACCACTCTGGTAAAGATGAATGTTCCTGTGGATTATTATGAGAAACTTGAACCACAAGAGGCTACTACTTCTGAAAAGAAGTACGTACCAAAGAAAGACCAATCATCTGGTCAACCTCCTAAAAATGATTTCTTTTTATACAAAGAGGTTGAGATTGGATCTGAGGAGAGCTTAAAGATGAATGACAAGAATTTTCCGCCACTTTACACTGCTAAAACTCATATCAAAGTCATGTTACCTGAGTCAAAAGAGGCTTGGGTGGCTTCAAAATCTAACTAAAGTGTTTGTGATATGTGCAGGAGGTTCCAAAATCCGTTTCACGTTGGATTATGGATAGTGGAGCTTCTCGTCACATGACGGGGAAGAAGACCCTTCTGTATGATGTTAGAGGGTTTAATGGAGGTTATGTGGGTTTTGCAGGCAATCAAGGTGGTCGAATAATCGGTGAAGGAACTTTATCAAATGGAATTGTCACGTTTGAAAGAGTAAACTACATCGCCGAGCTTGAAAACAATCTTCTGAGCATATCTCATATTTGTGATCGTATGTATACAACGCACTTTACAGACAAAGAAAATCTTGAAACCAGGATTTGTTGTTCCCGAAGAGTGGGTTATCATGAGAGCACCTAGAGTGAATGATCTGTACGTGTTGGACATTGTAGGTCCCCTAAATCCGTGCGGATCATAACAGAATCGTCGATCTAACCTAGAGTGCGGAATCCTCTAGATCAGATTTAACAGAAAATGTGTAGAAACAAAATCAAGAACACGATACACTTTCAATCCGGTCTTCTATTGATTATCCAACACTTAGTTTACAATCAACTCAAGACCCACAAGAAATCTCCTAGCCACTCTCTATAGATTTCTCCAAATGTCTCCAATGTCTAACCTTAACCCTTATGCCAAGCCTTGTTTATATAGGACAAGGTTTGCACATGGGCTTTGGTCTGGGTGAGGCCATTCTCCAAGCCCATTACACTAAATAACTCCCTAACCAATAATGCTTAGCCCAATACAAAATATCCAAAGACTAAATAATCAAACTATTAAGCTGTTATCACAGAATATGCACCAACAAACCCCCCCCCCCTTGACAATAGCTTCATAGTGTAACTTTGTCTTCAAACATCTTGCAGTCTTTTGGTCTTTGGATAGCGTTAGCTACACAGTTTCTAACATCAACAAACTCCCCCTTAGCTGATGCTTCCAATCTCCAAAACTTTCATTCCTTATAGATCATTGAACTAGCAATCTTTGGTTAAGCAAGTAATCTCCAACTCTTTCATATCTCTTTCTTTCTGCAATGTAGTAGAAGGATCCTACCATGCATCTTCACACATTCTTCACTTGACTCTCAATCTGCACTTTACTTGTATTCTGCACTTCATTTTGATAACTGCATCAATCTGTTTAGCAACACAAGCAAGTATCTCGAAAAACCATTAGTCTTTTTCACATTTAAAGATAAACCAATATTTTATTTTAGTTTGCAAAAACAACTACCTGTCAGTTCAAAATGAAAGCCTTTTAAAAAGAAATCTTTTTGGTATTTTTGATATTTCAAAACAAACGAAACAAAAACTAAACTAAACCCAAAAAAATATTTACAATACTTCTTTTTGTGAGAATCATGTGCAAGAAGATCATATCCGCAAAATCAAACTGTTTTCACACTATTAGATAATTCTTTATGTATTTTTTTGTGAAAACCAGTTCAAGATGATTTCCAATATGTTTGTCCACCTAAACAAAATGCATGAACATTTCAAGTACCATTACCGTTTGATACGTTAAGGTAATATTAATTCTGATATATTAGCGTGTCCCACTTCAGGATATACCCCCGCGATCAAGGTATGCACAAAGATTCATCGTAGTAGGTGAGTATACTGAATTCATCCGATTTGTTTTTCAACGTTTAGATAATTGGTGAACAGGTCAGTACTTTCGTACAACAGAGAGACCAAAATATCTAACGAGGGCTAAGACAAATACCATTTTTGGTACGATTTATGCATTTTGCACATTTTGAATGACTCTCTATGAGAGCTTCTTCATTTTCAGGGTTTTGGCATTTTTAGCTCTTTTAAGATATCCTGGGTGTGTCTAGGTCAGCATATATCTGGATGCAGCAGAAGGACACCCCTGATATCCCCGGATGAAATAACAGTATAAAGACCCAAAACTTCATATTTTGGCAATCTATCAACACAAGATTTAAGGTCATTAAACCATACACCACCGATGTGTTCCCCACTCATACTCAGTGCATTTAGGTTTATATCACATTGGTAAGTTGATTATTTCATGCTTTTGCCTACTGGTACATCATATAATGAAACTGCTATCACACTTAAGCAATATAATTTTAGTTTGAGTGTGACAGTCTAACTTGCTGATGTACTATCATTTCTTCCTTTTCACACAGTGAAAACTCATTTTTGATTTTCTATTTTTTTTTTATGTTTTTGATTTTTCAATGTTTTTGTATTTTTGATTTTTAAGAAAGCGGTAAACTATTTACAAAATTCTTATGAAAAACCAGTTATTCAGGATTCCTCATCCTGTTGAGTTCGACTAAGTGTTCAAAGCGAGCTCGATCAAAAGCTTTTGTGTAAAGATCAGCAAGGTTATCTAGTGTGTTGACTCGGTGCAATTCAATGAGTCGCTTTTCAGCACAATCCCGTATAAAGTGATGACGTATGTCAATATGTTTAGTTCTACTGTGCTTTACGGGATTGTTTGTGATTGATATAGTGGCATTATTGTCTATCATAATAGGAGTACGAGTGAAATCCAAACCGTAATCGCGCATCTGCTGTTGAATCCAAAGAACCTGAGAGCAGCAGCTACCCGCAGCAATATATTCAGCTTCACACGTAGATGTAGACACACAGGATTGCTTCTCGCATTGCCAAGACACAAAAATAGTGTCTTTTTCTGTTAAAATTCTTAATGTACGGAAAACTGTTATTTCTGGAGGAGTTGTTACCGATAGGGGGAGACAGTGTTAGAAAGTGGGTTCAAAATTTTTAAAATCATGCAGGTTATAAGGTGTTTGTTTAAAAAATTTTGCGTGTTGGTGTTGAATTGGAAAATGCTTAATCTGTTATACAGTTTAACTAATCTCTTGAATAATAATAATTTGTTTAACTTATGTTGAAAAATTCTTATGGTTTCTCGAGATGTTTGTTTTATAGTAAACAGATTGAAGCAGTGTGTTGCTGAGAAGTTGTTGTGTGGAGATGAGAGTTTGATTGGATGCATGGTAGAACCTCCTTTCTATTTGTGTTTGGACTATTTGACCTATGAAAATTTTGATTTTGATTCCAAGAACCTTGATTGTTGTAATTTCTAAAGCCATTGTTATAAAAAGTTCGACCACCGTTATTTTGGTATCGATTTTGATATTGACATTGGCTTCTGAAATTATTTGAATTATGATTGTTCATTCTTGGTGAATTACTTCTAGGTCTTTCATATCTGCCTGATGTAGATTCAAGCTGAAATCTTGGTTGATTTCTTTGAAAACGAGGAACTTGTGGAGTTCCTTTTTCAGCCTTATCTACACCACTAGCAACATTCTCTGGTTGCTTAGGAGCAGATTTCTTTGGAGAATTTGCGACTTTCTCCTCATTATCACATTTCTTCTCTGGTGATTTCCCTCTCTTTTTCTCACTAACTTGTGCTTCAATCTTTTTGTTAGGACAACAGCTAGCTACATGTCCCTTTGTGTGACATTTGAAGCACGATCTCTTTTTCGAAGACTTCTCAACTGAAGCCTTTGAACTAGATTCTGGTTTTGATGATGATGCCTTAGAAGGATTTGGTTCAGTTTGCTTAGTTTCAAGATTTTCTATGTTTTTGTTTTTAGCAAACTCTACATTTGATTCATTTTCTATAAAAGTTGTTTCGTTTTTCATATCACTTCCTTGAACAAAAGTAACCTTTTTAACAAAAGTTTGATTTTTGTTTTTAGAAGGTGTATTTTTCTTTTTCAAAACAGGTTTGCTATTACTTTCCTTCTTAGCATCATTATCTTCAGACACATCACCTTGACTAGATGTGAAACTACTTGGTGATGTTGACAAGAAGTCTGTGAACTCATCTTCATCAGGTAAGAAAGAATAGTCATGACTAAGAGGAGGTGGGACTTCATTAAATCCCTTGAATCCCACACGGGTCTTGTCATTACTCTTCTTTAGCCCACCCATCATGTGTTTCATAACAAAAGTAGAATCCCTGAATTGACCTAATTTCTTTTCAAGTTCAACAATTTTGAGTTGTGCATCTGACAACTCGTTGCATTTTTCAGAAATCTCTTTTGTTTTCTGTGCCATCATGTCATGAGCTAAGTCTATAACTTGAAGTTTTTCGTTTAGTTTGCAAGTTAAAGCTTCAATTTCAGCTTCATAGCCTTTTATCTTTTTCTAATATGATGACTCATTTCTTTTAGCAAAGAAATTTGATTCTTTTACGTTAGATATTTCGCTCACCAGACTTTTGTTTTGAGTTGACTACCTGTCAACTTCACCCTGTAATTCATGACACTTTAAACAAACAGAAGTAGCAAAGTTACTTACCTCTCTTGTCGATTTGTCTGAGTTGGCCATAAGAGCAGCAAGTTGAGCTTTCATTCTTTTGATGATTTCATCTTTCACTTCATCTTCCCTTTCATGCTCAGACTTTGGCTTTTCTTTTTCAGCATCTGTTGTCTAATCAGCCTTATCTACCTCAGCTTCACTTTTCTTCTCAACCTTAGCATCATCTACTGTAGCTTCACCTTCATCAACTGGCACAATCTCTGCCATGAATGCCTGAGTGACATTCTCGTCATTTTACAATTGAATACTCCAGTCATATGAACCCTCTCTTGCAGTAGAGATCAACGCCCTTGAGTTAGAGTTGTTTGATGAACTTCTATTGTTTGAACTCTGACTCGAAGTCTCATACTTTTGTTTCTGACATTCCCTAGCGAAATGACCATAACTTTGGCAGTTAAAGCACCTGACTTTGGCCTTGTCAAAACCAACACTCTTTCCTACAAACTTTCTTCCAGTTCTGTTCATGAACCTCTTCACACGTCTCGAAATCATGGCCATCTGCCATTGCAAATCCATCTCTTCTAGATCATCAGGGTCAATCTGATCATAATCTTCATCTAAAGTGGCAGGATCAGATATCTTCCCCTGAATGTAGTTCTCATATGAAGCAACAAACGAAGCAAGTAGAGCAAGATGTTCTTCAGCAGACTTCACACTCATAGGCATCGACTTTGCACTGCTTGTTTGCTTAGAAGCTGGTGTTCTCTTGACTCCTGTTGATCCTCCTGAAGCAGCTACAAAACGCACATCACCATCCTCATTCACTGTGACCTGCTCATTCTCACACGATAGAAACGCAGTAGCAGAGTCGCTAGAAGCGTTGTGAGATGAAGAAGATGTAAGCCCATTATAAATCGCTGGATCTTGAACCTGATCATAACCAGTGTCTTTCTTCTTCATACTGAGCTCATAAGCTCTTAGCTTTCCAACTACTTCTTCCAGTTCTTTTGTCTCATAATCTGCTTCTCCCTTGATCATGAGAGTGTAGATATCCCATTTAGCAGGTAGAGCATCCAGCAGCTTGTCATTTTTCTCTATGTCAGTATAGCATTCTACATCATAATTGTCCAATTCTGACATCAGATGGTAGTATCGAGTGATGATGTCCTCAAGTGACTCATGTTTCATGCACTTGAAAACAGCAAACTGCTTCTTCAGTAGATCAACTTTATTCTTCTTAACATCTGCATTTCCCGCGTATCTTTTCTCTAATGCATCCCACATATCCTTTGAATTTGTGTAGTTTTTGAAAGTATGCTTGATGCTATCAGGTAAAGACATTTTGATTGCAGCCAAGGCTCTCTTTTCAGCCTCATACATCTTTTTATCATTCTCTTGCATGTTCACATAGTCTGTTCTACGTGGTCTGCCCTCAAAATCATGTGTTGGGTTTGTGTACCCATCTTCAATACATATCCACATGCGAGTGTCCTGATACTCAATGAAGGATTTAAAACGATCCTTCCATGTCAAATAGTTTTCCACCTTCATCATCTTAGGCGGTTTGTTGGTAGTGCCAACCTCATGCTCCATTCTCAACAGCTCATTCAAACTAGACATGTTTGACATTTTAACGTAACAGACTGATGAAACCGTACAAAACTTTTCCGAAAATAGTGGTTACCAAATTATACCGTTAGATTCATCTTGGGATTACGATTCCAATGATTATATAATGTCAATGACCTTTTCCGGGATTTTTGAGAGTTCTTTTTGTCCTAAAAAATCCAAGGATTCCAACGGTGCAAACGGTTTCCTTAGATGAGATGAGTTACGGATTATTTTCTAAACACGAAACAGTGAAATTTTTCTTACGCAAGCCAAGAAAAATTTCACCCCTTCCGAAATGGTCAGAAAATGTCCGAAATGGTTGATGGTTATCCGTAATGGTTCGAAATGGTTATGTTTATCCGAAATGAACACCTTTTCTGTCCGAAATGCACTAGACTGATCCGAATTGATACTCTCTGGTCTGAAATCAATCACCTTCTGATCCGAAATCAACTACATAATCCGAAATGCAAGTCAATCTTGTCCGAAATGCAAGTTTTTGATCCGAAATTCAAGTCAGAAGATCCGAAATGCAAACAGAAGATCCGTAATAGTCCAAAATTGCTTGTTTCTGGTCCGAAATGCAAGTATTCTGGTCCGCAATGACCCGAAATACTTGATGTTTGTCCGAAATCAACAGCAGAAACACGAACACAACCTCCAAACCAAAAACGCCGATTTTCTGCAGAAACGATTCTGAACCAAGCAAAACAAGAGCCTAATGCTCTGTTACCAATTGTAGGTCCCCTAAATCCGTGCGGATCGTAACAGAATCGTCGATCTAACCTAGAGTGCGGAATCCTCTAGATCAGATTTAACAGAAAATGTGTAGAAACAAAATCAAGAACACGATACACTTTCAATCCGGTCTTCTATTGATTATCCAACACTTAGTTTACAATCAACTCAAGACCCACAAGAAATCTCCTAGCCACTCTCTATAGATTTCTCCAAATGTCTCCAATGTCTAACCTTAACCCTTATGCCAAGCCTTGTTTATATAGGACAAGGTTTGCACATGGGCTTTGGTCTGGGCTAGGCCATTCTCCAAGCCCATTACACTAAATAACTCCCTAACCAATAATGCTTAGCCCAATACAAAATATCCAAAGACTAAATAATCAAACTATTAAGTTGTTGTCACAGAATATGCACCAACAGACATGAGTGTAGCAACTACTACCACGGGTCAGGCTCACTGTTTTATGTCAAGAGCAACGGAAAAAGAATCACAATTGTGGCATCGAAATATGGGCCACGTTCACCTGCGAAAAATGAATCACCTGGTGCATAACGACTTAGTTATTGGTGTTCATGTGAAAGGTTTTCATCTTGAGGGGGAGTGCATTAGCTGTGTCAAAGGCAAGCAAAAGAAGAAATCTCACCCTGGAAAGAAAGTTAACTCAGTATTGAGACCGTTAGAGAGACTTCATATGGATCTTTTTGGACCAGTAAACGTCAAAAGCATAACTGGTGATCTCTATTGTCTAGTAGTAACAGATGACTACTCGAGATTTTCATGGGTATCTTTTCTGAAGTCAAAAGATGAAACATTTGAAAGTTTGATGACGTTGTTCCGAAAAATTGAAAACTTGTACCAAACTCGAATCAGAAGAATCAGGAGTGACAACGGTACAGAGTTCAAGAACAAGAAGATGGAAGAGTATTGCGATGAGAGAGGTATACTGCAAGAATTTAGTGCTCCTTATACTCCGCAGCAAAATGGAGTAGCTGAAAGAAAAAATAGGACACTAATTGAAACGGCTAGGATGATGCTTGCTGATTCCAAACTACCAGTCAATTTTTGGGCAGAAGCAGTATCAGCCGCTTGCTATACACTCAACCGGGTTCTAACAGTGAAGAAATTCAACAAGACATGTTTCAAGTTGATCAATAACCGCAAACCGAACCTGAAGTATCTGGAACCGTTTGGGTCTCCCTATACAGTTCTAGAACCTTTTGGTAAATTTGGTGCAAAGAGCATTGAAGGAATTTTTGTGGGTTATGCAAGTCCATTAAAACGAGTTTTTGTTCCAAGCTTGAAGCGGATTATCGAAGCACATAATGTTGAGTGTCAAGGTTATACCATGCCACTGCAGAATCCAGGCGACTCATGGGGTTTTAATTACAATACACTGTGGGATTCGTTTGACATTGAAGAAGAACCAGATTTCTTTGACGACTTAGATATTTTGAGAGAGTATGAAGAATCACAAGAAAGATTCCCAGCTGAGTATTCTAGACGTCAACGGCAAACTTCGAATGACGATGAAGCCGGTCCAAGTAATGCTGGAGAACATGATGATATTCAATAATCTCTTGACAATCAGACGGTAGTCAACAATAATCAAGAATCTGAAGATAGACCTATATTTGATCGTGGTGATTCAGATTCTTAGGGGGAGCAGATCCAGATTTCAAATCAAACAATTCCAGTTAGTGAACAAGGTGCAATTCAGAATGTTACAAATTTGGAAGGCGAGGTAGATGTTCCAGGCGAGGTGATGCCGAGAACTCTTTCGTACCATCCAGAAGAGCTGATTATTGGAGAATTACAATTAGGCGTTCGCACTAGACATCAAATTGACCAAGGCCTTACTTGTTTTTATTCTACAGTTGCTTCGTTACAAACTGAGTTTTCACTTAGTTGTTTTATTTCGCAGATTGAACCGCAAACATACAAGGAAGCACTAACTGAAGATTCTTGGGTCAACGCGATGCAAGAGGAGCTGAATCAGTTTGAGAAGTTAGGAGTGTGGAAATTGGTAGACTTGCCTGATGGTCATAGGAAGATAAACACCAAGTGGGTGTTCAAGTGCAAGAGAGACGATCGAGGGGTTATTATTCGTAACAAAGCTCGACTCGTAGTCCAAGGTTTCAGTCAGCAGGAGGGGATAGATTTCACTGAAGTGTATGCTCTGGTTGCTAGACTTGAAGCGATAAGAATCTTCCTAGCATTTGCGTCTTGGAAAAGTTTTAAAGTTTATCAGTTAGATGTTAAATCGGCGTTTCTCTATGGGAAGGTAAAAGAGGAGGTATATGTCGGACAGCCACCGGGCTTTACCGATCCAATCCACAAAGACAAGGTCTATTTACTAGATAAAGCGTTGTATGGTTTACACCAAGCCCCGAGAGCTTGGTATGAGACATTGTCTCAACACCTGCTTGTCAACAGCTTCATCCGTGGAAAAGTGGATGCCACTCTCTTCACCAAAGAAGTCGAAGGACATCTTCTGATAGTTTAGATATATGTGGACGACATCATATTTGGGTCAACAAATGAAACTCTGTGTAAAGATTTCGAAAGAGTTATGAAGCAAAAATTTGAAATGTCATTGATGGGTGAGATGAAATTCTTCTTGGGACTTCAAGTTGATCAACTACCTAAGGGAATATTCATACATCAAACGAAGTATGTTCATGATATCTTAGAGAAATTTGGGATGTCAGGTTCTTCTCCAGCTTCCACCCCATTAGCAACGAACCATGGGATAAACCCTGATCTCACTGGAGAGAAGGTAGATGAAACGATGTATCGTTCCATGATCGGATCGCTGATGTATTTGACAGCTTCTAGACCCGATATCATGTATCCAACCTGCCTCGCAGCAAGATTTCAGTCTAACCCGAGAGCTTCGCATATGGTGATTGTGAAACGGATATTACGCTACCTGAAAGGAACTCCATCACTGGGGTTGTGGTATCCAAGAGAAGGTGATTTCACGCTCGAAGGGTATTCCGATTCCGATTTCGTGTCACACCCGCTCGTAGCGGAAACGCGAGGTGTGATCTGTATGGTTTTCATTGCATAAATATCGATGTACATGAACAAAATATATGAATAAAACATACTCCATTGCCATTACATAAGTGTTTCCAAAAGATTACAACATAAGTTTAGTGTGTCGGTTACAAACCATTAACATAAAAGTAAAGTGTTATTGTTTCATACATTAACATGAAATAAACTACTAAGGTTTAAACCATCATATTTCCGCAAAGAGGCGGAATATAACAGTTAAACCCTCCAAAAGATGGCATGGAGTTCTGTTACTTGTTATCTTGACTGAGAATCCAGACATGGTCCTTTAATTCCCTGAAATACATGTTAAGTTTGGAAAACATCAACAAAAGTTGGCGAATTCATGCACTTTAGTTGTAAAAGATGTATTTAAAATGTAAGTTGTAGTATGTAAAGCGTCAATGAAATCGTTGATCATTAATGTTTTGCAAGGACATTAATATTTGTGACGAAAAAGGAAGCAATCCAACCCTAGACGATTTTTATGTCGGCTACTATCGACTGGGACACAAAAGCACTCTTCTGTATGGGTCCACGACCAAGAGTGGGGCTCGCCAAAACCCATTAGATCTAACCACTTGTACCTAGGTCCAAACTGGATTAATGGTGCTTAGATGTATAACCCTAATTCGCACATGATCTAAGGTGTTTCATTCCCTAACTTTAACATACGTTGAACATGTATTTTCCCCGATAGTTGTAAAGTTGTAAAACATTTAAATGAATAGGGGACATGAACTCACAGTATCGCGTCCTGTGAATAGAAGTAACTATGATCTCACGTGCGGTCGTCCTGAATAGTGTTGCGACCTACAAATGTTCTTATATTTGTTAGACACTTCGGTCTTTGTAATAACTTGAGTACAAGTCTTGTGTCTTAAATATGTGTAAGACTTGTATGTCTTTACTGTTCGTTGAGCTGTGTATTAGATGAATGAATTGTTAACTGTTATATATATATTTCACCAAATATATATATATATATATATATGTAATCTTGTATCTTGTGAGTTGTATCATCGGGTCTTGTCTTCTCGATTTCGTGTCGTTGTGTAAGTAAATTGTATAATTGAATTTCCAATAATGGTGTCATTGGGCCGAGCCCATGTTTTTATGTTATTGGGTCCCAAATAGTATTGGGCCTAAATAGTGTTGGGCCTAAATACTGTTGGGCCTCAATAGTGTTGGGCCTAAATAGTGTTGGGCCTTAATAGTGTTGAGCCTCAATAGTGTTGGGCTTAAACAGTGTTGGGCCTCAATAGTGTTGGGCCTCAATAGTGTTGGGCTTAAATAGTGTTGGGCTTAAATAGTGTTGGGCTTTGGCCCATAGGTTTGGTATTGGGCTTAGCCCATGAGTTTTTGATATTGGGCTTAGCCCATGTCTTTATGTTAAGCCCATTATGAAGTGTAAGCCCATTTATATATAAAAATAGCCCATTAAAGGTGTAGGCCCATTTATAATAAAATAGCCTATTAAAAGTGTAAGCCCATTTATAATAAGTATAAGTCTTTCATTTTTATAAAAAAATTACTAAGTATACTTTTTAGTTAATAAAAACATAATAGTTTTTATAAGTTTCAAAATGTCCGAATTTTGTTAATGGTAACGTAATTTGTGTCCGCGTCGAAGGATCGCCTAAACGTCGTAGTAAGTCCTCGGATTGGCGATATGTTCATAGGTTCGTCCGTCGTCCGATTTGACCATAATTTGTATCCGATTATTCGGATCGTCCGTAACTCGTTTTAAGGCGTAATTATGTGAAGTTTTGTAAGACTTTTGTTATAATGTGTATTGGGTTTAATTATAACCTTTGATTCAAGTTCCTAATTTTTGTTACATATAACTAATACACCAAGTATTATATATCACAAAAATTGTTAAAATGATCAAATATATATTTTCTAAAAAATATATATATATTTATCTTGTCTTTTCTTTTATAAAAACCTTTCTTCAAAAACTTTTTAATCTAATAAAGATTTAACCAAAAATGTTGGTTCTTATAACATAAAGTTTTTAAGAAAAATTGGCCATATAACCTTTGTATTAATCATTTGGCCATGTTTAATCAAACATATCATTTTCTTTTCAATATCACCATCAATTTACTCATAACATCTTAACTAAAACATATGAGATTTTTATAACATAAGCTTGTCAAAATGATCTCCAAATCATGTAGGGTTTTAAACATGATCATAATATATGTTAACTAGTTCAAAAACCAAGTTTACTTCTAGTTTTAACAACTTTTATAAAAATCTCATGTTGTATGTTACTTTTTATAATCTTGTAAAAGTCTTGTTTTTAAATAAAAACATTAAGTAAATTAACAACACCAGAAATTATGATCATCCATTCATCCTTTAAGTTTAACAAAAACCCTTTAACATAAACATGTATAATTGTTAGATCATATTTTAAAACATCATCTAACAATTTATTTATATCATAATCATCATAACAAGATCAAATATGCATATTACAAGTCTTAGATCACAAAATAAACAAACATAAATATATCATGATTATTATCTTTGCTTCTTTGTATTTTTCATGTTTATTATGTATGATTACTTAGTTATAATAACAATCATAAACATAATATAAGTATGAAAAAAATAGATCTAGAAGCTTACTTCTAGCACTAGGCTAGGGATGATCTTAGAGGATGATTAAGAAATAAAAAGATGAAGATCTTGGTGATTTAAGGCTCTTGAATGGATGAATACCCTTCCTTTAACTTGCAAATGCTTTAGATCTTCTTATGTTACTTGGAAATCCATCTTGATCAACAAGTAAAAGACTAAAGTGAAGTGGGTTTTTGGTGTTCTTGGTGGAATATGAAGATGATGAGAGAGTTTGAATAGGTAATAAAAGATGGAAAATGATGGGTAAAATGCTAGTTTACTTAGTGATGAAGTGTTATAACAAATAACCAACATAATCCACTAGTAACTAACCATAAATATCTAGATATTTTTACCACAAAAATTAAGGTGTGGGACCCCAATATTACTGCCCAAATTTTAATTAGGGGTGCTATATGTGGTTTCATGTGTTAGTAATTTCATGCTTTGTAAAATGTAGAAAAAGAGATTAAAATATTAAAGTGTTTTAGGTGTTTAAGGTTTGCAATTTTTCGAGATGATTCATGACTTGAAATGATCATAATCTAGCTTTACAAGACCAAAAATAATGCTCACTAGTTCTCTACATGTGCCAAAATATAGTTCGGCTAGATGTTTAGCGCTCGTTTCGCAAGAAGATAGTCGAAAGGTTAACATATATAAGTTATAGGGAAATATTCGGTTATGTATTTATATGATCTTCCCTATTTATTTTTATATGGAATTTGTGTTTAAACAACACTTTTGCATCTTGTAATAAAAATACCAATGCTGAATTTTGCGGAAAAATTATTGAAATGGTAACTTTTAGCGCTTTTCGGCAGTTTTTTGTGCTACCGGACATTGATAATATATTAAAACAAACCCTTGTATTCCCATATAGGGTTTAATGTATATTTGATGTTGGACTTTCGTCTGAGTCCTAAAGATGTAATTTAGATGGTTTATGCGGATCCTGAGTTTTCGTCAGCACACTAGTTTACTAGGTACTACTCTAGTTGTTACGATGCATTGTTTACACTATTTCAAATGTAACCAATCAAAATGAATAATGTGCATCATAAATGAATATTCCATGAGTGTTCTAAGATGTATATTACGTAATCATGCAGTTCGAATACTCAAAACACATACTTGTATAATGTAAATCATTGCTTTAAATGTACGTAAATTACCAGAAAGTGGCAGTTGTCACATTTCGGATGCTGCAAAGTTAACGCTAAATCAACAACAGCGGGGTGCCATTTTTTTGGACCACGTTTGGTTACCTGGCAATGCAAGAAGCAGACCTCTGTGGCTTTATCCACATGTGAAGCTGAGTATGTATCTGCTAGCAGCTGCTGCTCTCAGATCTTGTGGATCCAGCAACAGATGAGAGACTACGGTTTGCAATTTCTTAACACCCCTATCTTTGTTGATAAAGAAGCAGCGATAAACATTACTAAAAATCATGTTCATCACGCTAAAACGAAACACATTGAAATTCGTCATCACTTCATCCAAGATTGTTTCGAGAAGAAGTTGATACGAATTGAGAAAATCCACACTGACGAACAAAAAGCTGATTTACATACCAAAGCGTTTGATAAAACTCGTTTTCAATATCTTTTAAAATTGAACGGTATGAAGCTTTTATCGGTGTCGGAGGAGATTCTTGGCGTAGATGAAGGTATCACTGTAGATGATGTCGAGAAGCAATCTGCAATGGTTTGTCGATTTTTTACTTGTTTTGGTATTTAGGGGGAGTATAGGGTAATATTTTCAGAAAATACAAAAATAGTAAAAAATTTCTAAAATCCAAAAACATGAGATATTTTCAAAATACAAAAACAATAGAAAATGGAAAAAGAGCTTGTGTAAAAAGGGAAAATGATAGTACATTGGCTTGACAGTTACGGTATGCTAAAGATATGTAAAGTCTAAAAGTCTTAAACAGTCTCGCTGATGATATGCCGATAGGTTTTTACACATTTAGTAGATTTGTTCGGGATATAAACCTAAATCTTTACTTGCTTATTTCATGGGGAACACTATTTGGATATATAGGTGTAACACCCTGAAAATTCACGTCCTATAATGTATTGACACGTGTCATACGCTTGAACGTGTGAAAGAATACTCTTGAGGGACTAAAGTTGACAAACATAGAAAGTATGTGAATATAAGGATTCAAAATGTCAACAAGGGATAAATATACTTTACAGCAACCCTACATACTGTTTATACCTTCAAACGAATAAATCATGGATCATACGAAGCGAGATATGAAAGAAAGTGAGAGATTACAAACTACAGGGGTTAAATGTGTCAACATGTTTAATATGTACCTCTGAGTGACCTTTTAGCAAACCCAAAGCCTTGTAATGATTAATTATGCTCACTAGGATACGTGATAAAAATTTCACCAAGTTTCGTTATCATATGAGAAAGTTATGATAGAATTCGTATTCGAGGGATTAGAAGCGTCAATGATGAAATTTATGACTTTTTGGGTAAACACAAAGTGACCAAGGACTTAACAAAGTTGGTTTATGTCTTAAGGCCCTTAAAAGTCAAGTTAGAGGGCTCAAAGTGCAAGAAACCATGTTAAAATTAAGTTTACAAGGACCGGGGGCTGAAATGCAATTAACGAAAACTTGTTTGGCTGGTTCTGAGGATTCACACGGGCCGCGTAAGCCTTGTGAGATTCTTACGCGGGCCGCGTCCCACCTGCAGATGCAGAAAACACAGGCAGCAGCCTGTACAGCCGGTTTAACCGACTTAACTTGCCATTTTTCGATTATAGGGGCTTGTTTGATGCCTTATACTAGCCTAGGGACACTTGGGATGATCCCATAACACTTGTAGACTTTGTTTGGCATGATCTTGATCAATCTAAACTCCTATATAAGAACCCACTTTGTTGCACCATTTGATCATTCATTCCAAACTTCACATCTGAGGATTTCTGGAACTCAAAGCCCCTTCCTAAGCATCTCTAATCGTCATTAGGACTTTGGTAAGTATACTTGACCCTTCTTAATTAATTTTTTCTTAGTTTATAGCCTAGAAGTCAAACCGTCGTAATTAACGGTTGACTTATTGATTAATTGCTAATGGTCCAGCGATTAGTCAAACTCAAGGTAGTTATAAGTTGGTAATTATGTGGGCTTTAAACCCTTAAAAGGGCATCCACTGATTCCCATCCTAACTAGGTCGTTTGTCGAGTCAAAGATGATTAGAAAAAGTCAACAGGAATGTAATCTTCGATTTAACGCATGATTTTCAATATAAAAGGCGTGTAGCCTATTTTATCATTCATATAACCTGATACTAAGTATAAGAACTTGTCTAAGCTTGTCTGATTCGACAACTTTCTGTTTAAGATCGATTCGGAACCGAAAGGCGCATAGTTTGACTTTCTGCTTTGACTTTGGTTCTGACCCGGTTTTGATAGGTTTAGACATGCCTTAAAGTTCCATTAGGACCTAGTTACATGTTTGAATAACTCTCTGCGTTTATACCACTTGAATCCTTATTTGTCCGACGTTTCCGTTAAGTGCTTAAATATTGACCGTAATGCCCTTATGACCATAAAACGAGAATTTTGGAAATGTGAAAGTACAATAATCTTAGTTACTGATTATTAAACATGTCCCTAAATTTTCACATCAGTTGGAGGTCTAGATTAGGAGTTATGCTTAATGACGTAATTAGAACGCTTCTTAGTAATTAAACGGCGTCATTAGCGTAAATCCTATCTAAACCCAATTTTTGTCACCAAACCTTTTACCCACTGATGTAATATAATATTTTGGGATTTTTGAATATTTTTAATTATTTTTAAACTGATCATAAACTAGGATTAGTGCCTTGATTCGGTAAATACCGAATATACCCTTTTAGGCCATAAAATGAGTTTTACAAATCCTTTTGATACCAATCCAATTGCTACTGATTTTAAATAATAAATAAAGTGTTTTGAACCTGTTTAACTGGTCAGAAGACTCAGAATCCTATTTCAACCCGTACGTCGCTTAAAACGGCTTTATACGCATATTATACGCATAGTAAGGGTTTAAAACCATTTTGTCACATAAGACTTATTACCAACTGTTATACCATGTTAAAATAAACTATTTTTCTGATTTATTCAGACTCGGATCACAGAAGCTTATTTAATTCCTTTTATAATATTTAAAATGACCAAAATACCCCTACGGGGCTTATTTATAGATTAAACTCGTTTTGGGCATAATGGAAGATATCCTACTGATATCACAACATATTTAAGGCATATTAAGTTACGAAACCTGTTTAGGACCCATATGGTTACCCGTTACGCCTCTGGCGCGTTCGGTTCGGTTTATCTAACTAGTTTGCATAAATTAGCCGAAATGGGTCAAACCTTATCGTTTTTATCTCAAAATCCAGAATGTGTTTAGTTTACCCATATTATACAAGTCTCCAAACTTTTTGGGTCTAAATCACATTCTATTCCGGTCTCCGCTTAATCATGCGTTTGAACCGTAAACCTTTCCTTAAAACTAACCGGTCTAAGTTACGACTTAAATAAGACCCGTTAGGAATCTAATAGGTTAATAAAACCTTCGTTCCAGATTGAGAGCCCCAGTAGAAGTACTTGTGCTTGCTGATTAGAATATACGGCTGAGTATAAATTGCATTTGCTAGCTCAGGTAAATACTTTTGACTTATTTTCCCTTATACGGGCTTGGGATACGGTATTATAAAAATACCGCTTGGTCAGGTGTAGAAACCTTTTAATCGGAGATGATTAAATTGCATAATCCCGTTTTAATCTATATTGATTGATAACAAATAACATTGGGGGTTAATGACCGTGTCCTGGATATCCTTGGCTCATTTAAAAAGTGAATGGCCATAACTTAAGCACAAGGTGTAGGCATAACACCTCCTGTTGCGTATGTAAAAGATATACTCACTCGTAAGGATGTCTTCTTGTGAGTTATATTTATGGTGTGTCGATTAATCTTGACCGGCTTGTATTGTATAATCACCGGCCCTAAATGTTGGACAACCATGTAAATCGGATACAAGATTTTTATTAATAAAATTGTCCCAAGTTATAAAAAGTATGTGCCTCGTGCATTTAAATCAATTTTCAAACTCTTTTCCAAAATGAGTCAGTTAATTGTATTTACCAGTGTAAACTGACGTATTTTCCAAAAGGTTAAGTGGCAGGTACTATGCGTAATTGGCTGGGAGCTCAGGGCGTCAATAGGGAATCTTGCAAGTTCTAGATGCCTAAAGTCTGTTGAACAGTTTTCTTTTATTTGATCCGCCTGTGGATCCTTTACTTTCCGTTGTAATACTTTGACATTACTTTATATTCGGAATGTAATATATTTATCTCTTGCTTCCGCCGTGCATTCATATGTTGTGTTGTTTGACTATGACGATATCAATTACGTCATGATACTCCCCTACCGGGCCCACCGGTAATACGTGGAAATATCGGGGTGTGACAGGTTGGTATCAGAGCCAACACTGAGTGAATTGAACACTAATCTTTTGTGTTTAATCTCAGTGACACAGTAGCACATTCCTTGACCTTCTGAGTCTAGACTTAACATAGGAATGCTCTCGTCTCTATTCGGAGAACTATTGCTTTCAATTTATATACTTTTAATATATTGCCAAGCAAAGGAGCCATAAGAAAAATCCTCCCCAATACGAAGCCGAGGAATGCGGAGCCTTGTACTGCGATTAGGATAAACGTGCAACTGAGGAGAAAACGTTTAGAAATTGAATGAAGAAGAAACTCCTTTTGCTAAAAATCGTTTCCTTAATAGTCCTTATAAGGACATAATTACCTTGCAGTTCCTTCGAGGACAACATTATTCCTTTCAAGTCCCGTCTAGGGCACATCTGTATTTTTAAATTTATAATGGAATAATTAACTTTAAATTTTCATTCTAAGCATGAAAAATGAAATAAATGATTCCTTTTATAAGATCTACCATTATAATAAAATGGCAAAAATCTAAAAATGACAAGACCTAGCCATGTGTCATTTTTTACATGGCCAAAATGGTAAGACCTATTCAAGAGATTCAAATCCTTGTTAACACCTAAGAACGTGTTAGCACTCTTGACAAATGTGATTCGAGAAAATCACAATAATCATCCTTATATTGGATTCTTCCAATTTTCTTATCTAGCCTAGTGATTTAGAAATCATGGCTTGTGTCATCCTATAAGATGATCATATTATAAACATCCGATAGTGATGAAGTGCCTACGGGCTAAACTTGTTGTCCGATAAGACAACGACAGTGGTGGTCTTTGACCTCCTGTCTAAAAAAAATGTTGGACCAGGTCCAACCATAATAGTTGGTAGGATCCATACGATCTCGACTAATAGCATCTGAGAAGATGATCATATTATAACCATCCCACAGAAGGGAAATGCCCACGGGCTATATCGATTGTCCAAAAAGACAAAAGACAGTTGAAGCCTACAACTCCCTGTCAAGAGAAGGTAATGAACTTTGATTCAAACCTTAACGCCTCGATTCTCTGAAATCATGGCTTATAAAATTTAGAACTGTCCTTGGGACTAGGCCTTTTTCGCCACTTTAATATCCTTAATGTTTCATAACTAGGATAAATTATAATGGAAAATACTAATTAAATATAACTAACAAGTTAACCAATATGGTATATGATGTGTTCAAAATGTAACATATAAATTTCATCAATCGAGGCATAAAACTAACCCTTTTTTAGTACTAATGTTGGAAAAAGTGTGCTTTTGTCTTCCTTTTGTATTTTCAGGATTAAATGAGCTCAAATTAACAAAAGAAGCAAAAAGACATTAAAATCTAACATAAATACAAGAAAAGGAACAAGACGTGACATGCCCGACCCCTCGACAGCATCTCCCAAAGCGAAAACAAGAAGAAAGCTGAGCATGGGGCTGTGCCCAGCTGAGCATGGGGCTGTGCCCAGCTCGACACGGGGCGTGCCCAGCTCGACACGGGGCGTGTCCAGCTCAACACGGGGCCGTGCTCAGCGAGCACGGGGCAGTGTCCAGGATGGTCAGCCCTGGCACAAAAGACAAACCTGTAGAAGCTTCTATTGCCCACCACGGGGCCGTGTCCAGTGAGCACGGGGGCGTGCTGAAAGTACAGCAGGCGCATTAATTGTAATTGCGAATTACAATTAATGAAGAGAGAGAGTGTCAGACGGACACGTGGGCGTGCCCAGCGGACACGGGGGCGTGTGGAGCTAATAAAGACAAACTGTATTAATGAAGAAAGAGAAAAGGGTGGACACGGGGCCGTGTCCAGCGGACACGGGGCCGTGTCCAGGCTTCTGTACAGGCTATAAATAGGAGTGCTTGGCTCAAGCTCAAACCATCCCTTGGCACACCACCTCTCTCACACTTCATCCACCACCCACCACCATCACAACACCATCATCCACCACCATCATCCATTGTCCATCGTAGAGTGTGTGAGTCGTCTCGGGATCCAAGATTGATCGTAAGAGTTCTTGACAATCAAGGCCATGTTTGCCTAAGTCTCTTACATCACTTGGTGAAGACAAAGTGTCTAGTATAATACTTTTTATTTCTAATCTTTTGCACTTTTTATTTGGTTTTGTATTAATGACTTTAATAACTAGTTACTTATGTTGAAGGTGATCTTTCCTTATCGTTTGTCCGTGGTGTCTTGGCATTATTTTACTGTCTATATAAAATAAAGGATTTTCACCATTCATATCTCCACGGTCTATATGGAGATATGTTGGCTACCTGGTAGGGGGTTAAGGGAACGGTTTGGTAAAGGTCTTGCCATTGTTCAGCGTTTAGAGGTCCTGCAATGGACCTGGGTCAAATTTAGTAGGACCTCCTTCAATACTTCACGGTATTGGATGGCGGGGGTCCAAACTCTTTGATCCCCTCATAAGTTAACTACTATTAATACTATAACCCGGCTATTTAGGACTGTATCCCTGCTGACTCAGACTACTTAGCCGAGGGTAACGTCACCGCCAAAAGCGGGGCCTACCACAATACTGCATTAATAACTTAATTCATTATCTTCCAATAATCCACCCTTTTAGGATTGTATCCCTGCTGACTCAAACTACTGGGGTGAGGGTAACGTCGCCTTCAAAAGAGGGGCCTACTACAATAACTAAGATAATCTCTTAATTATGTGCAAAAGTGCGGAAATAATCAAAGGTTATACTAGATACGAGTCGGAACCAAGTGATTCATCTTGTCTATCTGTTTTTATTTTATTTTTATTTTCAGCATTTTAGTTAGTTTTATTTTTCTTAGTTTAAAACATTTTTCTAAACTTTTATTTTGGTTAGACGTTGAGGATAAACCGGTACTAAAAGCTCTTGTGTCCTTGGACGACCTCGGTATCTTACCAACGCTATACTACACTCAACGATGGGTGCACTTGCCCATATGTGTGTTTAGTGTTAGTGAAATATCGTGTTTTATAAATTTAAAACTTGGCTAAAATAAGTGTTAAAAACGGCTTAAAATATACACCTAATATAAGTAACACTTCGCACGCATCAGTATATATTACCATGGTTGATGAATCGTCAAAGATGATGATTTCATAATAACCTCTGAATAAATCATTGTTAATATTTATGTAGCAATCAAGCTACATGGCTGGATTAGATGAAGTTAACAGTCACTTGAAGGAGAACAATGATACTACCAGAATTAATGTAACTAGAGCAGAACTGCAGGAAATAATAGATTATGCTGTTACTCGAGCTCTTGATCGACAGTATGATGAATCAAATGATACCTACTCTAAGACTCTATCTGTGGCTCGTAGTAAGCCCCCTCCTAAAACACATGAGTCAAGGGAGGACGATGTTCATGACTTGTCAAATCAAAGGAGTATTCCGTCTAGACAGGTTGTGTTTCATCAAGAGGCACCAGTTAAGACCTGTTCATATAAATATTTTGCCTCCTGCAAGCCCAGAGACTTTACAGGAGAAAAAGGGGCCATCGATTGCATGACATGGCTCGATGAGATGGACGCTGTTGTTGACATCAGCGGTTGTGCGGAGCAAGATGTTGTGAAATTTGTTTCACAATCATTCAAAGGAGAAGCGTTGGCATGGTGGAGATCATTGCTCCAAGCCACGGGAAAGGTTCTACTCTACAACTTATCTTGGGAGCAATTTGTTGCATTAGTCAAGGAAAACTATTGCCCTCAACATGAGGTAGAAAAGATAGAATCAGACTTCTTGACTCTGGTCATGGAGAATTTGGATTGTCAGGCATATGTGACAAGTTTCAACACTATGTCCCGCCTAGTTCCTTATTTAGTCACCCCTGAACCTTAACGCATAGCGCGTTTCATTGGAGGCCTAGCACCAGAGATAAAAGGAAATGTTAAAGCATCTAGGCCAACCACATATAGGTCCACGGTGGACTTATCCTTATCTCTCACCTTAGATGCAATCAGAATTAAGTCTGTTAAGGCTTCTGGCGAGGGAAGAAGAGAAAGAGAGGAGGAAAACTCTCATCAATATAACAAGAAGAAGAAGGGAAGCTCTGAGCGCGGGAAGGATTCTGAGTTTAGGAAGAATTCGAGTCAGTCTAATAACAGACCCAAATGCAGTAACTGCAAAAAGCAACATTCTAGAAAATGTACAATCGACTCACGTGCTAAATTGTGTGGAATTTGCAAGACCAAGGGTCACAAAACCTTAGATTGCAAAGAGTTAAAGAACGCCACATGTTACAATTGTAACGAGGAAGGGCACATCAAAACCAACTGTCCAAAGCTTATAAAGAAGCCTGGAGACGCCAGGAAAACGAACACATGAGTCTTCCAGATGAACGCCAGGAGATGGTTCAGAATGATAACTATATAGCAGGTACCTTTCCTTATCAAAAGATTTATGCAGAAATTTACTTGATGCTGGCACACATGATTCTATGATTAACGATAAATGTTGAGATCTGTTGTCTCCGCCTGACTGGGACTCCGGTCATTTAGCGCGAGATAGAAATTGGCCGATGATACTTTAAAGAACGCTCCAACAAATCTTAAATTGATATCTTATATCTATTAGGAATCACTCTTTTCTGATATCCCTATGGCAAGCCTTCAAGCTACCTAAACTCTTCAATATAATAAAGACAGATGTGACGTTTTGATCCTCTGTCAGATAAGTGATGGACTAGGTCCAAACCTTAAATGCCATTGATGGTCTTTTGCGACCTAGGCTAAGTAATATTAATATATATTTTAAATAACGTTCATTAAGAATGTTAGTGCTATATTAGCCTGTATGGGTTATTGATACCATGGTTAGTATATATATTAAGGCCGTCGGGATGAGAAATAACAGTTGTTGGATTGCAACTAAGAAATTGTTTTATTGGTGTTAGGAACCAATATCGAGTATGGCAAACTCGGATAAGACAACAGTCAATCGCGCCATTGATAATGCGACTCATGCTAATGATGCTACAATTGTGAACCTTAGAATTTCCCACAATGTTCTTCAAACTATGATAGACGCAGCTGTTGGAAAAGCTGTGAAGAAGGCCGTGAAAAAGTTCAAGGAGCCCAATGCTATTAGCTCCAAGACTCATCCAAGACCACACGTCCTTACTCACAAGAAGGATCTCATTCATACCTCTAATGCAAGGGATGAACTAAAGAGGAAAAGGGAGGAAGATAACTCCCAGAGTTCTAAGGAACAGAATAAACAAAAGTCCAAGCAGAAACCTGTATGCAAGACCTGCAAGAAGCACCATTATGGGAAGTGCAGGTTCGAACCAAAATTCCAATCACAGCCGTGGGCTTGTGGGATCTGCAAATCGAGGGAACATAAAACGTTGGACTGCAATGACATGAAGAATGCAGTCTGCTTCGGCTGTAATGAGAAAGGCCACATCAAGACTACGTGCCCTAAATCTGTCAAAGGAAATGCGGCTAAGGAAGGAAAGCCTAAAAATGAAAGCGCCTAAAATGCCTGAGCTAGTCCATAAATAATGGCATCAGGTACATTCCTTGACATTTTATCAGTGATTTAAATGCTAAGAGTTTTTATTTTGGTTCGGATACCAACAAATCCTTCATAAACTATAAGTATAACAAGCTTTTAAAACTTTTCATAAGAACTCTATATATATTAAGTGTAAGGTAAAACTTACAGGTAGAAAATTCACCGGAACTATTTCTTCTATTCCTGTCAGAAATCCTTAATCATAAAGTCCTAATGTACCCTCTCTCCAGATAAAGTACATCATCATATGAAATTAATATCTCTTTGATCTCTATTGATTTCGAATACCAAATGGTATGACAAAAGCGCCATATGAGGATTGGTGTATCTTAATATGTTCCATAGATTGCTTCCATGCCTGATCAGTATGGAGGTTTAATGCATGGAACCACAAACATATCCCAATGATCATATGGTACTAAAGTCAGCTAATGACATCCAAAGAAGATATCTAGAAAATAGAATTTCCAAATAAATGTTTCCTGATAAAGGAATCTGTAGACTCATAGTATAAATGTGTCACTCATTTGGCACAAGCGAGGATGGATGAACTGGATCCTGAGATTTGGAAAATCTCTGTAACCTCCTTATATCTTAATTATCTTCTTCTAAGATTACCCTGTTTACCCCTGAGAGGCAGGTAGAGTTAAGGTTTATATCCCATTTAAGGCTGTATGATTATGAGATCTCCAAGACAGCTAATACCATTATTGGAAGAATCGAAAACCCTGGTTAAGTAAGTTTTAAGATATAGATTCATATAGTCTAACTCAATATCCTGAGAATTCGGTATAGTTAATTATGAAAGACGGTTCATCTTGTTTATGCATTGTTACCGCAACCCTAATTAGGCAACGATTAAGAATGGCCACCAGCTGCCCAGGATCGTCGATTTGTTCGACTAACGACAAGGATTAGCTATTCCTTGAAAATTAGTTAAGCAGTGGTTGGAATAACCATCTCACCTTAAGATAAGCTTTTCTATAATAGTTGATATATATATAAGCATCAAGGCTGCTCCTTTGGAGACCTTGTATAGATGGAATGTTAAACATCTATTGTTAGGACAATAGATTGGTAAGTCCAATTAACAGGATCTGAAAGTTGTATTGGAAACAACAAATAAGATCACGCAAATTCATAATCATCCGTAAGATGCCAGTATTCGGCAGAAAATCAAGGATTTATGAAAATAGCAAACCTCCTAAGTTCTTGTTAAAAGATAAGGTTCAACAAAAGATAACACCCTAGAAGGGTGTGCCAAGTTGTAATTTACAGGTTAGTTAAGCTCTGAATATATAAAGTCATTCGAAGGATTCGAATGTATCAAGATTAAATAGCTTACGAGCTAAGATCTAATTAAGGAGCCTGGTGGAACGCGCGATGTGACCCACACTAATAGTTTAACGACATGTCACCAATAAATTGAGAAGCATTATCACATAATGATATGCAGATTTATGATATGATGAGCAACCTGCATCGATTGGTAATCGACAGGTTAAGGAGCTCCAAAAAGGATACATGTACCTATTATAGAGCTCAACTATGAGAGCTTGGAAAAGTTCCAGATATACTATAGAAGTCAAGTCCATTATACGACAAAAAATTACTTCCATAATTTTAGCAAATCTCGAGGTCGAGATTTCTTTTAAGGGGGTGACGATGTAACACCCCGAAAATTCACATCCTATAATGTATTGACACGTGTCATACGCTTGAACGTGTGAAAGAATACTCTTGAGGGACTAAAGTTGACAAACATAGAAAGTATGTGAATATAAGGATTCAAAATGTCAACAAGGGATAAATATACTTTACAGTAACCCTACATACTGTTTATACCTTCAAATGAATAAATCATGGATCATACGAAGCGAGATATGAAAGAAAGTGAGAGATTACAAACTACAGGGGTTAAATGTGTCAACATGTTTAAGATGTACCTCTGAGTGACCTTTTAGCAAACCCAAAGCCTTGTAACGATTAATTATGCTCACTAAGATAAGTGATAAAAATTTCACCAAGTTTCGTTATCATATGAGAAAGTTATGATAGAATTCGTATTCGAGGGATTAGAAGCGTCAATGATGAAATTTATGACTTTTCGGGTAAACACAAAGTGACCAAGGACTTAACAAAGTTGGTTTATGTCTTAAGGCCCTTAAAAGTCAAGTTAAAGGGCTCAAAGTGCAAGAAACCATGTTAAAATTAAGTTTACAAGGACCTGGGGCTGAAATGCAATTAACGGAAACTTGTTTGGCTGGTTCTGAGGATTCACACGGGCCACGTAAGCCTTGTGAGATTCTTACGCGGGCCGCGTCCCACCTGCAGATGCAGAAAACACAGGCAGCAGCCTGTACAGCCGGTTTAACCGACTTAACTTGCCATTTTTCGATTATAGGGGCTTGTTTGATGCCTTATACTAGCCTAGGGACACTTGGGATGATCCCATAACACTTGTAGACTTTGTTTGGCATGATCTTGATCAATCTAAACTCCTATATAAGAACCCACTTTGTTGCACCATTTGATCATTCATTCCAAACTTCACATCTGAGGATTTCTGGAACTCAAAGCCCCTTCCTAAGCATCTCTAATCGTCATTAGGACTTTGGTAAGTATACTTGACCCTTCTTAATTAATTTTTGCTTAGTTTATAGCCTAGAAGTCAAACCGTCGTAATTAACGGTTGACTTATTGATTAATCGCTAATGGTCCAGCGATTAGTCAAACTCAAGGTAGTTATAAGTTGGTAATTATGTGGACTTTAAACCCTTAAAAGGGCATCCACTGATTCCCATCCTAACTAGGTCGTTTGTCGAGTCAAAGATGATTAGAAAAAGTCAACAGGAATGTAATCTTCGATTTAACGCATGATTTTCAATATAAAAGGCGTGTAGCCTATTTTATCATTCATATAACCTGATACTAAGTATAAGAACTTGTCTAAGCTTGTCTGATTCGACAACTTTCTGTTTAAGATCGATTCGGAACCGAAAGGCGCATAGTTTGACTTTCTGCTTTGACTTCGGTTCTGACCCGGTTTTGATAGGTTTAGACATGCCTTAAAGTTCCATTAGGACCTAGTTACATGTTTGAATAACTCTCTGCATTTATACCACTTGAATCCTTATTTGTCCGACGTTTCCGTTAAGTGCTTAAATATTGACCGTAATGCCCTTATGACCATAAAACGAGAATTTTGGAAATGTGAAAGTACAATAATCTTAGTTACTGATTATTAAACATGTCCCTAAATTTTCACATCAGTTGGAGGTCTAGATTAGGAGTTATGCTTAATGACGTAATTAGAACGCTTCTTAGTAATTAAACGGCGTCATTAGCGTAAATCCTATCTAAACCCAATTTTTGTCACCAAAACTTTTACCCACTGATGTAATATAATATTTTGGGATTTTTGAATATTTTTAATTATTTTTAAACTGATCATAAACTAGGATTAGTGCCTTGATTCGGTAAATACCGAATATACCCTTTTAGGCCATAAAATGAGTTTTACAAATCCTTTTGATACTAATCCAATTGATACTGATTTTAAATAATAAATAAAGTGTTTTGAACCTGTTTAACTGGTCAGAAGACTCAGAATCCTATTTCAACCCGTATGTCGCTTAAAACGGCTTTATACGCGTATTATACGCATAGTAAGGGTTTAAAACCATTTTGTCACATAAGACTTATTACCAACTGTTATACCATGTTAAAATAAACTATTTTTCTGATTTATTCAGACTCGGATCACAGAAGCTTATTTAATTCCTTTTATAATCTTTAAAATGACCAAAATACCCCTACGGGGCTTATTTATAGATTAAACTCGTTTTGGGCATAATGGAAGATATCCTACTGATATCACAACATATTTAAGGCATATTAACTTAGGAAACCTATTTAGGACCCATATGGTTACCCGTTACGCCTCTGGCGCGTTCGGTTCGGTTTATGTAACTAGTTTGCATAAATTAGCCGAAACGTGTCAAACCTTATCGTTTTTATCTCAAAATCCAGAATGTGTTTAGTTTACCCATATTATACAAGTCTCCAAACTTGTCGGGTCTAAATCACATTCTATTCCGGTCCCCGCTTAATCATGCGTTTGAACCGTAAACCTTTCCTTAAAACTAACCGGTCTAAGTTACGACTTAAATAAGACCCGTTAGGAATCTAATAGGTTAATAAAACCTTCGTTCCAGATTGAGAGCCCCAGTAGAAGTACTTGTGCTTGCTGATTAGAATATACGGCTGAGTATAAATTGCATTTGCTAGCTCAGGTAAATACTTTTGACTTATTTTCCCTTATACGGGCTTGGGATACGGTATTATAAAAATACCGCTTGGTCGGGTGTAGAAACCTTTTAATCAGAGATGATTAAATTGCATAATCCCGTTTTAATCTGTATTGATTGATAACAAATAACATTGGGGGTTAATGACCATGTCCTGGATATCCTTGGCTCATTTAAAAAGTGAATGGCCATAACTTAAGCACAAGGTGTAGGCATAACACCTCCTGTTGCGTATGTAAAAGATATACTCACTCGTAAGGATGTCTTCTTGTGAGTTATATTTATGGTGTGTCGATTAATCTTGACCGGCTTGTATTGTATAATCACCGGCCCTAAATGTTGGACAACCATGTAAATCGGATACAAGATTTTTATTAATAAAATTGTCCCAAGTTATAAAAAGTATGTACCTCGTGCATTTAAATCAATTTTCAAACTCTTTTCCAAAATGAGTCAGTTAATTGTATTTACCAGTGTAAACTGACGTATTTTCCAAAAGGTTAAGTGGCAGGTACTATGCGTAATTGGCTGGGAGCTCAGGGCGTCAATAGGGAATCTTGCAAGTTCTAGATGCCTAAAGTCTGTTGAACAGTTTTCTTTTATTTGATCCGCCTGTGGATCCTTTACTTTCCGTTGTAATACTTTGACATTACTTTATATTCGGAATGTAATATATTTATCTCTTGCTTCCGCCGTGCATTCATATATTGTGTTGTTTGACTATGACGATATCAATTACGTCACGATACTCCCCTACCGGGCCCACCGGTAATACGTGGAAATATCGGGGTGTGACAATAGGTAACCCCTGAAATCTTGTTTGAAAGATCCCTTTTTCTGAGATACTAGGTCTTTATACTCAGTGATATCTGGGGTATTATCCCGGGACTTCTGATATTGCGGAAGCAATGGCCTAGTCCCTGTATAATACTTTACCGTTTGCTTGAAATATTAGCAACTTCCTCAGCATAAAAAATGATGAAACATTGAAAAATGCTAATCATGTGCTGTTGTAAAAAAGATCCTCTAAAGGGGATACACCTAAAGTCGAAGCCGTCATCTCTCTGATTTTGCGGAAGCAATAGCCTGAGCTCTCACGGCCCTCGCAGTTAACCCCTTACAGATATCATCTGTGGTATACTCACCTGTAAGACTGAATATTGGGATTTGGATACGGGAGTATATTCAAGAGGTGGGACACATGAATGAGTTTAAGTTCTTAATATACCTAATTCATATCCTGGACAGATTGAAATTTGTGTGAGAATTTAAGTGGACCAGTATATCGATAATCTAAGCGAATTGTTTAATTCTGAGTATGAAATTAAAGCTTAACGGTACTCGTGACTTGTCGGATAGCTGATATGATTTCCTAACACGCTCACCAAAAATATGTTTGTAAATAGTTTACATTTACTACATTTCATTTTTGTTTAGTTTTCTAGTTTTGAAACTTTATTCAAAATTCAAAAAGATTTTACATTTCTGCTTTATTTTCCGACAAACCAAAGTGGAAAGTTGATCTTCAGATTCGAAGTTTGAAGCAGATGCAGGAAGTTTCTGAGCTGGACAAAAGGGTTGTGAGCTTAATATGTTAAACTGTGAAACTTGAAAAGTCAAAACAAGTTCATTAAGTTGAAACTTGTAATTTTCAGAATAATGTTTTGAAATTGTTGAACTAAAGTCAGTTTTGTTTTGTCTCAGATCAACCAAGGTCATTAAGTTGGACTTGGTAGATAAATTGAGTACTCAGGGTCATTAACTTGGACCTGATTACTTAAGTGGATTATTAAAACTGATAAAAACAAGAAAAGATGTTAAAAGTCAATAGATTGTAATGTAAAATTCTTGAGAAGCAGGTAACAAGATCCCCATGGCAAAGAAAGTGTAAAGTTTGAACCAGAATTCGAGCTCTAAGCATATTGAAAGGGGGAGTCTACATTCTGGATCAACATACAAAGGGGAGTTTTGAAGATAGAGATTGGAGGATACTTACAATGTTAGACAAATTGGACAGAGAAGAAGATAGATCAAGACTAAAGACTAAAGATTTGATGCTAAAGACTTCGTCAACATCCAAGGGGGAGTCTTTTGGTGCATAGATGTCTGTTAACTTCGTCTTTATGAGGCTTGTATCTAGATAGGATAGACCAGTGCTCAGCAGGCTAGAAATCAGGGTTTGTGTGTGATTGAGTAATTTCGCACGAAATAGCACTTAGCTATTTCGTACGAAATTAGATCCTTGCTATTTCGCACGAAATAGCATGTGCCAATTTCGTGCGAAATTACCACGCCTATATATAGCTGAGTGGTCTAGTCATTTGTAACTTTTCCGATTCAGAGCCGAGGTGCTGCCAGTTTGTCAAACGATATGTAAAAGCTTTGGAATCATTAATAAGAAGATAATGAGTTAACTGCCATTTTCGTCCCTGTGGTTTGGTCACTTTGGCCATTTCAGTCCATTTTTCAAAAATGCGCCATTTTCCTCCCCGACGTTCTGGAAAGGTGCCATTTCAGTCCAAAAATCATAACCCAGTTAAGTCGGTTTGTAAGTAAGGACTGATTGTGTAAATTTGTAACATAAAGGACCATTTAAGTAAAATGTATAAATATTAATATAATTATAAAATATATAATATATATATATAATGTATACACACACTCTGATTCAGTTCACACACACACACTCTCTCTCTACTCTCTCTCTCTATGCTCTGCAATCACCACCACCATCACCTTTACCTCTCTACTCCGGTGACCGGAGTAAATCCGGCCAACTTTCCGACACCCCACACCCCCCACGAACCAAACTAACCACACACCCCTCCACATCTCACAGATCAGACGAGAGAGGGAGAAAGTCGGAGAGAGAGGGAGAGATAAAGACGAGAGAGAGATAGAGAGAGAAGGAGGCGGGAGAGAGAACCGGCGACGGTGGGGGTGCCGTTTTTTCGGTGAGTTGCAGGCGGCGGCAGTGGTGATGAAGGTCTAATGATGATGATGAAGATCGTGATGATGATGATGAAGGTCGATGAAGAAGGTCGATGATGAAGGTCTGATGATGACGGTCTGATGATGAAGGTCTGATGATGATGATGATCGCGATGATGATGATGAAGGTCGATGATGATCGATGATGATGATAACAGATGATGACGATGATGACGTTGATGGTGGTGGTTCCGGCGGCGGCAGTGGTGACCACCGGAGCTCCGGTTCCGGCGGCGGTGGTGAGTATGCAGGTAAGGTGTTTGATGAAATGTCTGTGTGAAATTAAATGTTTTAGGTGTTAGGTTTGTTTGGCTGTTTTGGTGATGGCGATGGTGGTTATGGATGGGATGTTGACTGTGGTGAATGAGGATGGTGAATTGGTGATGGTTGTCTGAGATGTTGTTGTTACTGGAGTTAGAGAGAGATAGAGTAGAGAGACAAAGGGTAATGTGGTGGGACGGTGGTTATGGATTGGATGGTGACGGTGGTGAACGAGGCGGTGACGGTGATGTTGATGGCGGCCAGGGCTAGTGGTGGTGGTGTTTTTATATAGAGTAGGGAGAGAAAGGGAGGCGGCAGGTGTGGTGGTGGTGTGTTAGTGGTGAACGAGGTGGAGATGGTGGTATGAGATGTTGGTGGCAGATCGGAGTGGTGGTGGTGGCAGTGGCTGTGGTGGCGGTGGTGGGAACTGGTGATGCAGGTGGTGGAGAGTGTAGAGATAGAACAGGTTTGGTTTTGGTGGATGGTGGTGGTGTTGGAAGGGGATGTGGGTGGGGTCTGGTGTGGCGGCGGCGGTGGAGGTGATGGTGGTGGTGGTGGTTTAGAGAGAGAGAGAGAGAGTAGAAAGAGAGAGAGTGGTGGTGATGGTGTGGTTACAGGTTACTGAATGTGTGTATCTTTTGTATAATATAGATTTTATAATTATATAAATATTTATACATTTTACTTAAATGGTCCTTTTATTAACAAATTTACACAATCAGTCCTTATTTACAAACCGACTTAACTGGGTTATGATTTTTGGACTGAAATGGCACCTTTCCAGAACGTCGGGGAGGAAAATGACGCATTTTTTAAAAGTGGACTGAAATGGCCAAAGTGACCAAACCACAGGGACGAAAATGGCAGTTAACTCGAAGATAATTAAGAGGAATCAAGTTGTTTCAAGTCTATTTCTCTGATTCCGCCTTTGAAATAGATCATAAACTCTTCTGATTGACTCGTTAGGGTCACACGACGATCCAACATTATTATCATAACACGTTGGAGGATTTGGAAGTGGAGAAATGAGACAATCTTTCAAAACAGACGAGCTAAGGTTGTAGAGATTGTGTCCGATGTCAAAGTTATTGGTTTTTCTATGGTATAGATACAGGTTTAAAAAGGATACTATAGGATGGGATAAATGGTGTAATTTGGAGTTGATGTAAGTTGTTTTTGGGTCGCTATCTCCACCTTGGAGGTAGTCGTTCTTGGTGTTTAATGAAAGTTTAACCTTCAAAAAAAAAGTTAGTTGTAGTCCATTAATGGTGGTTAGTTATTCCTAACTGAATTAGCTTTAGAAGTTAGGCTCAGAATTATGTTAACCCCTATAAATAGAGATTTGAGCTTCATTTTGTAAGTGGTTGAGTATGCAGATATAGTCAAATTTTAAAATACACTTACAAAAATAACACAAATTCTCCTCTGTTTTTCAGTATATAGTCAAATTTTAAAATGTCTGCCAATGACTTTCGGTTACTTGCGTGTGAAGTATTGTTCCATTAGTACACCATCAAGAAGAAGAAGCAAGCTTTTGATTAAACCAAGAAGTGAAAGTGTGAATCCATCATAGGTTTATGTTTGCATCAAAGTATTCCATTAGTACACCATCAAGGAGAAGAAGCAAGCCTACTTAAGTAGAGATATATCAGAGCAAATCAAAAGAACAAAATAGTAGGCTCATGTTTGCCATAAGATCCTTCTTCATGCATCAAAGTATTCCTCAGGAAGGTAAAACTTCAATCCAATTTTCTGCAACCATAAAGATATTACTTAATCAAAAACCAAAAAAAAAATATTATACATTCATACCTCGAAGATGGAACAAGATGGTGATGTATATTAATTACCTCTGCAAATTTCTTGTCAGCATCACTATGATCATCTTTTCTTCCAGCAGCATCACCAACATAAAATGACCTTATTATAAGAAATGTCACAACCACTCGTTAATATCTGAGAAGAAAATTTATTCCATAACGGTATATGTGATCATACAGAGGGACCCGGTATTAAGGTATATGAAGTTATGAAAGGAAAGGACAATACTGGTCCATATCGATTGGAATTCCAGAGTTAAAATGTTGTTCCATGACGCGCCACATTCCAGGTCGTGGTTTGCGAAAAGGGTCCACCTCTTGACCTTTACTTACACCACAAGCAATAAAAACCTGTACAGTAATTTCTCAAGGGTTAACAATATCAAAGTAAAAAACTTATATACACGGTGAAAGTGTCGAAACAGATTGACAACCCACCTGAATTGGGACATTTACGAGCTTGATGAAAGCGTCTAGTCTTCCAATTTTAGAATCCACAGCTACCTGACGTTTGTTCTTCCAGCGCTCGATATTTGATTCATTGGTGAAGATAACCTGCTCAACAATGTTGGTAAGTTTACACACGCTCAAGTACATAACGGGTTCTGACAGTCAATAAAAATAAAAAGAGAGAGAAAGGGAAGTTGCGAACCAGTTTGTAGCCATCATTATACAAGCTCCGCAACTTCTTTGGTATTGAAGCGTACATAAGAGACCACGCGTTTGCACCAACTCTGTAATTATAGAGAATTGTTGGTTATACATAAACCAAATATGCACATCATAGAGTAGGTCTGTAAATGAACCAAACGCTCATGAACTGTTCGTGAACTTGTTCGGCAGGAAGTTGGTTTACGTTCATTTACGTTTGTTCAGTTATGTTCATTTGTGTTGTATATTGTTTGTTAAATTATGTCCGTTTAAGTTTGTTTATGTTTGTTTACGTTCGTGAACTGTTCGTTTAGGTATTAAACGAATAAACATAAACGAACACGAACATACCCATTTTCTTAATAGACGAACATGAACAAAAAAATGGGTTCACTTATATGTTCGTGTTCGGTTATAGTTAAATGAACGAACACGAACACGCCCTGTTCGTGTATGTTCGGTTCATTTGCAAGCTTACCATAGAGAAGGAAACTCAAAAACAGAGATCGCAAAACCTTTGAACTGATGTTTTTGCAAGACATCCATCGAAATCAAAGGCAGCAATTTTTTTTGAATCGTGGAGGCCGTCATCCTACATATTATATGATTGATTAATGCCAAAGCATATCATGGTGTTGACTTATAAACATTAAAAAGTCGCATATAAATAGAAGTAAAGAACTCACCCGTTCAAGATATATGATAGTCTGGAATGCCTTCCATTTCAGTTGTAATGTCGCACCCTAATAAAAAGAAACGGTCATAGGTATTAAGTCAAAACCGCAAGTTTTCATGTATGGGTTGGATTGGCCCAAAACACTTGTCAAATATGTTGACAAGAATTGTAATACTCAATATTAACCGAATACTTTGTAGAAAATAATTTGGAAGCTTTTATGCATTAAGAAAACACTTTGAATGACTTTCGATCTGTTTCCTATTAAGCTAGTTAAGATGACATTTAGAAAATAATAACAAAAAACAAGGATAAAAATAAAATTAAAAAAACATGTTGAGTCGTGAAAATTGATTAAAACTCGTTGACTGGTGATCTTACCTTATAATCGTCCTTGACATCGCTAACTGCATAGGCTATCTCAGATCCAATGGCCTCGTCTGGTGAACCAGTTATCTAAAAGTAGAAGGTTTAAAGCTATCATTACGATTTATATGAGACTTTTTGAAAAGAACAAAATAGCTAGAAAGTCGGGTAAAGATTGTGGTCTGAATTAAGTGTATGCCTAAGATGATTTTTTGTTTTCAAGTTAAAAATAAACAAATTATTCTTGCTATACAACTTCCAAATGAATTTAAAGTGAATTTTGAAAGGTGTAAGAAGCTTGAAATTTTGAAGCTCAAAAACAGATGTGAGAAATTCAACAGTCAAAATACTTTATAGTTTATACTTATTCAGTCAAAACAGATGTAAAAAGCTTTATAGAAATTCAACAGTCAAAACAGATGTGATCTTTATACCTTTTCACTCTTCTGATCCGATTCCTGTAGCTCAGTTTCACCATCTTCATTCGACTGTCACCATCCAGAACACGCCAATTATGTTATAGTCTATACTCATTCGATCTGTGTGTGAACAATGTTGCCTTATAGTCTACAGCTCATGTTAAAAAAGAAGTTATACCTTTGTGATTTTTTAGAAATGAAACTAGTGGGTTCCCACCGGCGCTCCGCAGCGGGTTCGAACGTAGATAACAATAAACAAATTACGACGGGCCGGTCTAAGTGAAGATAAAGAACCATGTCGCGACAGTATTCAAAAGTAACGGAAAATTTATCGGTTCAGTTCGTTACGGTATTGCTCATTATAACCACAAAAGCGAATATATGTGACGGGTCGGAAATGTAATTCAAATAACCTACTTATGAAGGTACATACGAGAAATTTTAAAAAACATTACGTTGAGAAAAAAACTAAAAAAGAAACCACAGAAAATAAGTAAAAGGAAAAAAAACTAAAAGTTGAGTGTCTAAATAGTATCAAATAAATTGTAAAGGTAAATAATGAAATTTAAAAAAAAACACCTTGTTAAAGTTGAGAGGCTAAACATGTCATTATTAAAGTTGAGGGGCTAAATATGTCATTACCAATGTTAAGGGGCCAAAGTTGGTTGATGTTGACAAAATAGCCTTTTAAGGATATAGATAATGTGAGCTTTCAAATCACAGCAATTGTATCAACAATTCTACAAGAATACAACTCCTCCAGATCTGGAAAGTGCTACATAAGGTGGCAAGACTTATAATATTGTATATATTAAAACGTTAGCAAGATCATCTAAAGCTAGAGTTAATACTTGAGATCAAATCACCCTACTTAAGGTGGCAAGACATACATAAGATCAGTCAATCACCAAAGACCAATTTATATTGTAGGATTAAGACAAGTCAACGTCAACTAACAACATAATGACCACAAACATCTAATTAACCTCAAGCCCATAAGAAAACCAGTAAAGAGAAGGGAGAGAATGAGGGAACAGTCTAGGTGACTATACAATCCTTTTGTTATCTTCTTCTGTAGCAATTTAATATAAAAAAATGCTTAATGATAAAACTTCTTTTGAAATAAGAGAAAAACCAATGTTTTGTGGTTCATAAAGAAAAAAAGAAAAAAGTCATTTTCACACTCAAATCTTCAAATGCAGAGTTTTTTTTTAAATTAATTTCAAAGAAAGCTCTGCATCGACTCTGTATTAAGCGACAATGTTCGATATCTCTAAAGCATATAATAGAGTAAACTCAAAGAAACTACCTAATGACGTGCAAATAATGCGTTCAGTATAATTATATAAGTAGCTTGTAGTAAGCAGTACCTTCTTACAAGATTGATCCTGTTCAGCCACCAGTTTCTTCAACTTTTCTTGATCACCGCTCTGAACGACGAAAAAGAAGATACAACTCAAACATATGATCAAATTATGTACTGAATTTCCTAATCAAAACTTTAATAATTAATAGTTCACACTTCTGAACAGAAAAAAGAATAACAACAACAGCAACAATAAGTTCTAAAACTGAGAAAGTACCGACCTAATGAGAAAAAAGTGATGAATGTAAACAAATTAATAGCTACAAAGATGAACAGAACCCATTGAGTTCACCTTCAAATCTGCAAACCCTTTGATTGATTCTGCTGAAACCAGGTCTGCATCTACAGGAAAGAAGCAGTCTAAGTGATGCCATTTGGTATTTTCAAAACCACGTGAGTCCCAACTACTCAACCCCATTCTTAAGGATTTGGATTCGATCTTCTCAGAGCATTTCTTGCATGACGATCTTCCTGACTTTGCATACTCTGCAACAATCTTGATACAAGTAGAAGAAGACCATGCGAAAGTACAGTTATTCTACTGAAAAACTTATAGTTAAATAAAAATGATTGCTACAAATAAACATCTATAGCATAACACAATACCTTTTCGTTTGTAACATTCTTTTTTTCTTGACCAATTTCCTCATTTTCATGAGTCTATAAACACAAAGCAGAATCGCATGAATGTCATCAGTTTCATCAAGATTTAAAACATTGAAAAAAAAAACAATAAGACTTATACCACATGATCTACCTTTAGCTTCTTTGTATCCCTTTTGTCTGTCTCAGTCCCTATATCTCCTTCTCTCTGTCTCAACAATGACAGTTAACTCATCAGAAAAGAAGTAACAAATAATAGTGCAACATTGCAAAACATCACTAGTTATAGCATTGCCTATAACCAATGTTGTAGAAGGCGCTAGGCGCTAGTCGGGCGGTGAGGTACCGCCTAGGGATTAATCGGGATTAATAGGGATTAATCGGGATTAATCGGATTGGACTTTTATATATAATTTTACATTTTTTTTTATAAATATGTAGTTAATTTTATACTTTTTATATATAATTTTACAAGTTTAGGAACCATATGTAAACTAGTGCAAGATAGAGGGGCTAAATATCAAAATACCCAAACTTAATATACCCTAAGTCCGATTAATTTCGACTAAGACCGATTAATTCCGATTAATTCCGACTAATCGGTTTAATGGGCTGCAAAAGACTGGACCGATTAGTCCGATTAATTCCGACTAAGACCGATTTTCACCGATTACGACCGACTTTGACCGACTTTGACTAAAACCGATTAATTGGACCGACTAGGTTAAAATTAGTCAGTAGACTACCGCCTAGCGCCTAGGCGGCGATTAATCGGCCGCCTAGGCCGATTTCTGCAACAGTGCCTATAACACGATTCACATGTTAATTACAGGCTTCTAAGTCATGTGAAAATCAATAAAGAAATATAAAGAAAAAGGCCTCTTTTGGTTTTAGTTGAAAAGTGTCAATACAATCCTAAATGATGATGCTGTTTCAACAAATTGTTACCAAGACATAGGGCATGCCCACGAGCAGGAAAAGTGTCACCAACTTACCATATCCATCAAATCAAGACATAAAGCTTATGAACATGTAGATCAAAAAATAAACGACTTACTATCAAATGCTATGTTGTTAAAAGCGCTCTCAAGGCGCGCGCAGAAGCGCAGCTCTAGTGTTGTGCCCTGAAAGATGTCCTTTCAGGGGAGCCAGAAGCAGATTCAGGCCAATTCTAGCCAAATTCTGGCTAAAAAATCATCTGAAACCCCTAAATAAGCCTAAAATCAACCTAAAAGAGCCTAAAATAGCGCTAAACAAGCCTAGAACATGTCTAAAACCCCTAAAAATGGTATTTTATACTATGCGCTATGGGCTTTTGACAACATAAATCAAATAATTACAAATCTCTCGTGTTTGAAATAATGGTGAGCTAAATTCAGTATCCGCACACGTAAAAATGAAACCAGAAGGTTCTGCTTCTCAACACTGTTCTTCCCACATTCAAAAGTCACAAATGTTTTTCAAAGCTCATATGCATCTATGTGTAGTCACAGTACAACCAGCTTAAATAACCAAATACCTTTGTAGAAGACTGATCCCCTTCACTCGCCATCTGCTTCAACTTGTCCTGATCACTTTCCTGAACAGCAGAGGTAACAATAATCAGATCAAAACCAAACAATACACAACACCCTTGTGCTTTTCGAATCACGAAAACTGGAATACTATTTCGTTTTATGAATCATAAAACTAGGTGTGTGAACAAGCCGTGCGCAGCTCATTCAAATGTTCAATTTCTAAAGCTCAAAACTCAGCTAGTGAATAGTTTTGCAAGCTCGGGCACAGCTTTTTATCATTCATTTGTTAATTAATGTTAATGTTAATTTATATACATTTATAATTATAATTACTTTTATATTTATAATTACAACTTTTATTTGACATAATATATATTATTCAGTTATTTTTATCATAATCTATTATGTATATTAAAACAATACATTTTGGTGCCACTTGGCATAAATTTAATCCACTAATTGCCACCTGGCAACTTAATACTCCTCTCAATATTGTTTTGAGCGGCAATATACAATGACTCCATTCCTTCTCCTACAATCTTCTTTCTTCTTCGTGACCATATCTTCAAAACGGATACGCAATATATTTCAGGATTCTTCTTTGTGACACCATCTCTATTCAAACCCTAACTTTATCTTCTTCATCAAGAAATTCTTATTCGTGACACCGTCTCTATTCAAACCCTAACTTCACCTTCTTCATTAAGAAATTTCTGGTCATTGTTTTGAATGTTGCTTGCTATGTTACAGAATTGATGAGCAGATCAATCGCTATTTGTAATTGAAACCCTAACTATCAAAAAGCGATTACGATTCCATCAATCTTGACTAAAATCTGGTGTGTTCTTCGATCTAAACAGGTATCTACTTAATCGTTCTCTCTTGGTTTCTTAAACGTTGGTTGTTCTTTCTCATTACTTTCTTCATATATGCAAAGAAAAAAATAAATATATGCCTGTATTGTCTATATTCGTTAGTAATTTTACAGACGTTTCTTCATCAGTATCTGTTTGTGTTGATCGTGATTGTTAGGTTACGGTATCGTTTACTTGATAGTTGATGCTAGAGACATTATTACATACCTGTAGTTGTGTATCTCTTTGTGATTGATTGTAATTGTTAGGTTACTGTATTGTTTACTTGAAGTTGTTGATCGTAAATTTGGAATTGTTTGAATGATGGTGTTGATGATGATGTGACACACTAACAGAGGAAGGCAGATTCGGTGGTTCTGGTTCTGTTTTCTTCTTTCTCCTTAGTCGAAAGAACTGCTGCAAAATTCAGCACCGCCGCCAGCACCCTTCTTCTTACCGACATTGTGTCTTTTGCTTGCAATTGGGTACGTCGATTCATGTTTTCGTCAATTCGGGTGGTGTGGTTTTTCTTTCTTGGGGTGGTACTTTTCTTTAGAGGTCTCTTACAAGGGTCATACGACACTTATAAGGTGAACTATGTTCAGGGCTGCAGTTTACAGACTTCACATGTGTACAAAGTGCAAAATCTTACTAAATTTTTGGTATATAATCCAACACAAATTAAGCTCAAACAATTGGTATTGTTTCATCATATTTTGGTATATAATCTAACACAAAGTAAGCTCAAACAATTGGTGTTGTTTCAATATAGAAGGTTTTGAGAATTGAGGTTGCTCCTGTTCAGGCAGTTAAGCTGGGATTTTCCAAGCTTCGAGCTCTGAGTCTCCTGTTACAACTCACAAGTTTGATATTCTTCAGTTTGGTTGATTAGAATTGGGCTTCGGTTCATTCAAATTCATATATATAACATGTATTTTATTATCCCTACATGCCATCCAGGTTGCTCCAAGTTCGATTCATCAGTATGGCTTGATAAGAATTGGGCTTTGGTTTGTTTAAATTCATATATTCAAGCTCTATTACAATAAATAAGTGGATTCTTACTGATCGCAGCCAGCATGTTTGGCATCTAGCCATCTAAGTGTGCTATACTGTGAGGTAATGCCATTTGTCCTCTTTATCTATTGCTGCCAGTGTCACTGGTTCATTGTACTAAATAAAGTTTAAATACTTTGTTTTGGCTTAAAAACATACAATAAGGAAATGACCTTTTTGTAGTTGATATTTATTCTATTGATTTGGTATGTTCTTTTCAAAAGTCAAATGGGATCATTTCGTTATTGTAACAAATAAATTAATAATCAAATACCGGTAAATTAATAATCAAATTAATTATCACTCATACTTTTCATACATATTAGGCTAAATTAATAATCATACAGTAACTTTACATATTTTTTTTCAAATAAGATTAAATAAAAAAAACCTCATTGAAATGAATTGAAAATTATATATCAAGATATAACGTGCGTT